>CABFOV010000229.1:206941-249146 GCA_902141375.1 Timema poppense
ACATATTTAATAAGGGATCTATTCGCGCCCGTTATCACGTGGTTTTTGGAGTTAGGGTCTCAATGGACTAGATTGCCGGTGATGGGGAGGTCGTACCTCGGATTTCAACTAGGCGCAGTCCTGTGAGAAGTAGAAGGTGCCCAGCCAATCTCCACGCTTATCAGCGTACACCTCTTGACACTAATTTCCTAATTTTGTTCTTTGCTTGATCTTAAGGACCACGCCGAAAATTGAAAAATTGGCTGCATCTCAGAAAATTTAATATCGTCACCGTCTTATGAAAAATCCAATTTTCAGATTTAAACTTATTTAGTACTAGACCCTTCCCCCTTACTCTCCGCCCCCCGCATTATTATTTTCAACACACATATTGAAGAATCATCATAGACTCTACCATAAAGTATGAGTGACTATTGAAATTTTTATGAGGAATAAATTAAATTTTCAAAATAAAATATAGCCTATGTTACTCGCTGATAATGTAGCTTTATATTGGTAGAAAGAATTTTTAAAATCTGTCCAGTAGTTTTTGAGTTTATCCATTACAAACAAAAAAACAAATCTTTCCTCTTTATAATATTAGTGTAGATATAGTAGGACAGTTACGAATATATAAAACCTTAAGATTAATTTTTTTCCCAGTGATTTGAAACTATTTTTTCCAGCACGAGTGTGAGCTTTCAAAGGTTTTTAAATGCACTTGAATCCACTTTTATGGTAACAAATTCGTGTCCATTAGCTGTGATCTCTCGGGTGTATTTTCTCTTTTCATAAGAAAAAACAATGGTTTACCCTTATTGTTTTCCCAAATATTTCACATATTTGGTTTACGAATTTAGCCATTTTTGGGAATCTATCTTTGGTGAGTAAAAAATAAAATTTAGTTACACTAACTTCCATGCCAGATTTCACTAAATAATGACTAGTTTTAAAAAAAAATGTCTTAAATTTCCAATGGCATATATATACAAGGTTTGGATCGGTCCGTGTTGTATCTCAATTGATCAAAAGGTCCGCGGGCCACGCAAAATCGTAGATCGGGCCATATTTTTGATATGCGTGCCATAGATTAAGACTCCTGCTGGTTGCTCTAAAGTCAGGGATCTAAAATTAAAGGCCCACGAACGTTTTTGTTTGCCCACTCCCCGCCCCCACAGGGCTTTAAATACAAATTAGAAACATAATTTTTTTCCCCCGCGTATTTGTGCCAGTTTGGGTATATTGATTACGTTTATGGAATTGGTATGAGGAAGGTAGACATTTAAAAGTAGTGTACCAGAATTTTCGTGTAAACCATTTAGAAAATACCTATAATATACCTAATGGAGATTCGAACCATGATATCCATGCCACCAGCAATCTAGTTTAACATTAGAGTGACACGTTAGACTTTGTGACCACGATGCTAACATTTTATACATAAGAAAATTTCCTATTTCACAACAAGCCTTTCTTTGAAAAATCAGAAGCTGTACTGATAATAAAAAAGGGCGCTGAAAAAAAAGTGTCATGTGTGCTTTTCCGTATCTAAGGACAAACGAATATGAAAGAAACATTCATGATTTGACTATCCCTATTTTTCAATTTTATTGTTCCAGTTTGTATAATGTAACTTACTTGTTTACATCACAGTTCAGAAATAAAAGAAATATATATATATTCTGACAGCCACGTGGTTTCATTAAAATATATTCATTTTCTGGCCCCTGTAGGCATTTTGAGTTTGAAACCCTTACTCTAAGTTGATTATTATCACAAACCATACTATCGGTATTTCATCAAGCGATTTCTGGGGAATCTCCTTCAACTTCAAAGCATGAATCCTGTTTCCTTATATTAGTTTGTATGATTCTCTATGAGCCAGGACATTGCCAATAAAGAGTACTGTAGTATTATTACTAGTATTATATTAACATGAAATTAAATTTTGATTTACTTAATGGTAAATTTTAAGGTCTTAGATCATCCAACTATCAGCATTAAAAACACCCTCATATATGTACCCTTCCGGGATTTAACCTCCGAACTCCCTCACTTCACCGGCAAACCAGACCAGACGAGACTAACGCTCTAGTTAGTGTGCCCACCGATACATGTTGTGATAAGTTTAGTAGTACTAATTATTATTATTATTATTTAGAACCGCGTCTTACTAGCCGTTCAGCTTTAGTAATAATTACGCTAATGAGTTAGGAATTGAGAAGGTTGAATATAGAGGAAGTGAACCCACATTTGAGTGGAGGGAGAGTGTAAAACCACCATCCAGTCTACCCGAGTGAGATTTGAACCTTGATCTCTCCGCCCTCGGCAGTTTAGCTCAAGACTAAACAAGCGAGTTACCTAACTACGACATCGAGGCACATTTTAGTACTAATAATATTTAAAGTAGCTATTACATTATCAACACTATCATAAAGAAGCTCATTGAGCTAACAAAGACCAGTTTCCTGTCCCTCCCAAAGGATACACCTAAGAAACGGCATGTAGCTTGTGACGTCACATCCGACGACACTACGTGCGCCTGTAGGCCTGCCTCCGAACTTCCGGCCAGCTTGACACACAGCTTCTTTTTCTTCTTATCCTCAAGGTTGGACAAAGGGGGGTCCGGCTATAGACACGTACACTATGGCTATGGCAGTTGTTGCTGAACACGTGGTTTAATATAAAGTTGATTGGACAGCTTTATGGTCATATCTGACAGTTGTGCGGTGCTACTTATAGTCCACTTTAGATAGGAAGGAACATTATTTGACACAAGTGTTACTAAAACAACTTTCTGTTCATTTATACGTCAACTCATGTGATTTATAATTGTCACTTCTCAAAGATAAAGTAAGTACTTATAAAATAACATTAATAAGAAAGTAAATTTTATTAATATTGAGCCAAAAAATTAGTATTTAATAAACATTATCTTATATCCGAATCTTACTATAGATTATAGTCACTCATCAACTAGTGTTTTATAGATATACAAATTATACCAGCTGAAAAAAACAAACTTAAAACAAAGCGACAGCTGTAGAACACACAATTTGACGTAAGAGTGCATTTAAATAAATCTTTATCAAGGCTAAATTTAGTTTTCATCCAGTTGTTAGGCTCTACATTCTGTGGGCTGGTGACCACGAATTTCTCCCTATTCTATATTAATTTAGTTCTTGGTCATTACGCATACAATGTCAACGTAGCAAGGGGGCACTGCAGTCGTTGAGCTGGTGTCTTAAAGACTTACCTATACAGTAGGGTCTATATATTTTTCTACTTTAAGAGGGCCACCTCAGTAAGTGAGAAATTTCCGAGCAGACGTTCAGCTCTAACAAAATATTTAATTATACGATGCATCATTTCAAAATATGATTCACGTCAAAATAAAGTCAAAATATTCAAACAGGGATCTTTTTCCTTAACAACTCTATAGTTTGAGTTTTATTAATAGAAAAAAAAGAAGTATGAAAATGTGACATTAGTTCATTTCCAACGACATTTTAAGAATATTTTCGAAGCTATAAAACTATGCTTGATGGAAAAAGCTCTAGATTGAGCCTTTTTCTAACAAATATAATAATTTATTGACAGGCTCACAATCAAAAATTGTTAAGTTATTTGAGAGCTAGCAGTGAGCTTTAATCTTTAATTTGAGATAAGAAGTTTCGTGATTTTCCTTCCGTTATCTATTATTGACATGACAAAGGGTGGTTTTAGGTGAAGGGTGAAAGGGAGTATGAGCATAGACAGAAAATATAAGTAGTTCAATAAAACGACACAGACTATTGTGTTTCAAGCCGTGTGGCCTGACAGAGATTGATACTTTCTCGCTGATCGAGACGGCCGTTTTAATTTCGAATTTCTGCCACATACATTGTTAATGTGGCTAGTGGCACTGCGATCGGTGGGTTGAGGACTCCAATTATTTTGAAAATTAATTTACTCTTTTTCAGGAATACCTAATTTAAGATGGTGTTTCAAAGGAAGTTAAATATTTAACATTAGAGCTGGCTTTGTGGCTATCGGCTTATGTTTCAAATTTGATCAACATCCGACTAGTAGATTACAATGTAGATGAAAAAAAAAATCTATAAAGACCCTACTTGAAAATTGATTTAATATAAAAGATTCTCGGATATTAGCCTTAACCCGTGGATACTTTAATACTATACCAGGGTAGCGCTGAGGAAGTTATACTTGGAGGGAGTACTGGAATTTGCGTTGAGTAAGAGTTCCGACGAGATTCGAACCATGACCTTCATCTAACTGGCAAACCAAACCAGACCAGGTATGAGGTATGCCTTAACCTGCATGTTTGTCGACGTGGCCTATCGGAATTTAAAAGGGCATAAACACAAGCACTATCAGCGCCTAGAAATAATTACAATGTGGGGAATGCCAGGCCTCCGCCGTGGCTCGGATTCCACGTTAAACTGTAGGTCCTTCATTTCATCTCACAATCACCCTACCATTACAACATTAGCGCAAGTGTGTATAACCTGAACGGGTAGTAAGACGCGGTGCTAATAATAGTAATCATAATTACAAATAACAAAATAAAGTAAAAGAGTACGTTTGCTCCTTATACCAAGATTACGGAAATGACCTTATCTCACTAACGGTTCGAGCAATAGCCCAATCCGTTATTCGGTAACTTGCTATCAGTAACCTATGTAAAAATACCATGTACTGCTATTGTGTCATTTCCTTGTGCGATTGCTGTAATGTGTAACAAGTAGGACAGTGATAAGAGTACTTACAGTTTGAAAAGGAGCGGAAACAAAGGCACTGAGTCAAATTTCTTATAAGACTTTTTTGGTGGGGAAGCGGTTTCCGTATGGTTTGTTCAAGATCTCAGTTTTTTCTTTTCCGCTAAAAGGACTTGAATTAGATTTGACAAATAACTGCAAACCCTTTGTTGTAAAACATTTAGAATAATCAACGCTCCCTGGTGGCCACACAGTATAAGGCGTTGTGCTCACAATATAATGGCTGGTTGGTGACTCGAGGTCAAGTCTTGAATCTCAATACGTTGTATATGAGGGTGGTTTCTACAACCATTTTTCATGCTAAAAAGGGTGAATTTGCTCGTGCTAGTAAGAATACACAATAAAAATAATATACTATCATAGGTACTCATTAATCAATATCGTTCCTAGTAATATTTGAAGTTTAGCACCAGACGTTTGATTGCATTCCACTTGATCACCATTGAACGAGAGATTGCTGTTAGAGGTTCACTTAATCCTAGCCATCTCCTAGCCTAGGTTCACTTAACCTTAGCCATCTCCTGGCCTAGGTTCACTTAACCCTAGCCATCTCCTGGCCTAGGTTCACTTAACCCTAGCCATCTCCTGGCCTAGGTTCACTTAATCGTAGCCATCGCTATCCCTAAGGAGAATGGCTAGCATT
This sequence comes from Timema poppense, assembly GCA_902141375.1. NCBI lineage: Eukaryota > Metazoa > Arthropoda > Insecta > Phasmatodea > Timematidae > Timema > Timema poppense. The sequence continues at coordinate 212,342 of CABFOV010000229.1, forward strand.
TAAATAGAAGAAAATTTCCCACTTAATATATTATTACTTAACACAGGGGCTATTTAAAGACTTAAAATATGTAGCATAAATAAGTAGGGTTGTTATTTTATATTTACCTGCATTGGGGTGTAAATGAAGAGAAAACATCAGTAATAAATCAAATGTGTAAAACCTCCTTCATGGCACTTGGTTGGGAATCGATTCTGGACCATTCCGTCACCGACAATCCAGTACATATGTTGATGCCTAACACTATGTGGTTCCCTTTGAGTGTCATATAACCAAAATAAATGTTGATGGGCTAACCATTAAATATGTTTTATTGAAGCAACATAGTACTAAAGCCTGATTTTCTTAAGAAGACAGCTAGAAAAGCTACTAGATCTCTTTTCACATATTCATACAATTCGTGTGATCTGTAGTTGTCACTAATGGTAGACATTATCAATATCTATAAAATAACACTAATAATATAGTAAAACATGATCATACCGACCACAAATATTTTTGCTGTATTTTTTTAAACTATCTTTCCTGTAAAAATTGTACTGTAAATTTGTGATACTAATGGAATTATTATCACACTTACGTTTATTCTTCTTCGTTTCCTACTTCGTGCGCACACATTTTAAACATTTCAATCAAAATATCAAGAATGGGAGTTGTTTTAAGACGCCTTGTAAAGATTATCAGGTTTTAAAACTAAGTCTTATGTTCTTATTGTACTCTAGAGAAACACCCGGAACCTACAGTGAGTACTTATTTAATTGTGAGTCACGCAGTTATTGAATATTGGTTTTATTTGGCCTCGTTGCATAACATTTATTGTCACACTTCTGTTGCAACATGTGATATGTATAGAGAGAAAGTGAGACTCATTCGTGATACAGTGAAAGGTAAGTGGACACATAAGTTATGATTTGTGTCCGACCATTAAGAACACATCTCACGTCCGATTAACCGGGATATAAGACATGAGATTACGCTATAACCGGTAAACATATCGAAGTGCAATTCTTCTTTAGACAGCAGTGAAATCAAAAACATTGAAATAGTTTTTTTTATTTAATAATAACTTTATTTCAATATGGTTTTATTATTTAAACAATATGTTAAAAAGTGTTTTAATGGTATTAATTTATTTATCTTCAAATGATCATACAATGTTGAAGATGTATAAATAGGCCTGAAAGTAAAACTATACTATTTTTAAAAATTTATTTGAATTATTTAAAGTGCACTTCCCGTACCGACTGATAATATCGTCACACGAAAATTTATATTAGCGAGAGTGAAAGGGCCTACCAACTTTACCGGGAAGATTATTTTCAGATAACTTCCAGGGTTCTTTTACATGCCACAATCGACATCGCACCGACCGTGAAGGAAGTTGTGATACGGATTTTTATCGCTCAAGGTGACCTGGCGGTCTAGGGGTAAGGTGTCAGACTTCTATGCTGGCGGCCGGGGTTCAATACTAGGTCCCGGCACAGATTTATCTGATTACCAAACCCTTCCTTCACCTCTGACAAGACATCTTGTGAATGTGGGGAATGCCAGGCCACCACCGTGATTCAGATTCCACGTTAAACTGTAGGTCCTCCATTTCGTCTCACAATCACCCTACCATTACACATTAGCGTAAGTGCGTATAAACCGAACGGGTAGTAAGACCCGGTGCTAATAATAATAATAATAATTTATCGCTCAAGAAAAATCCATCGAACCCGGCTGGTTTTGAGCCCAGTTGAGGTTGTGATTAGGATCGCCCAACCTTAAAATATAAGGGAGAAATGGCCCTGAACAAGGGACGAATCTGGGATAGCTCAGTCAAACGTCCCGGGTTCAATTCTCGTGTTCAGTTGTAATTTTTTAACTAATTTAAATTAATTTAAATGTGGTCTCGTCCATACGTACAGTGAGTGCTGTAATTGCAATGATCTGCAACCTGTGTGTTGATATTCACTCATCAATATTTTTATACCAACAAAAGCCTCACGTCCATTACCATATGGTGAGTCAGTGGTTTTTAGAGTGAGTCATTACCTCTTTTTTTTTTAAAGAAAAAGAAACCAATACTTGTTGACTTAAAATTACGTAGCTCTTGTAAATGACCTGCCAACATTTGGTTAACAGCAACGAGTGTTGTGTCAACATTGCATACTAAACAGGTTAAAAAGACAGAAGGGAGTGTTTACTCTTCAGATACTACTCCACCGCAAAGAACTAGCAAAGGGAATATACAGAAATGCTTTAAAGCTTAGTAAAAAACCCACTTAAAAATACAGGAGGCTTCTAAAGTGTGTGGAGCAAAACTAATTATCACCTCTTTACTAAGAATCAACAATTTAATCTTGTGTTATTTATTTCACAGGTGCGCTTAAGACAGCCGCTTCGGTCAGCGAGAAAGTATCGATCTGTGTCGATTTATGGAACTACTTTTATTACTCTCTAAGTTTATACTATATTTCGCCCTTCACCTACAACCACCCTTTGCCATGTCAATTAAAAAAAGTGTAAAGAAAACTATTAAACTGCTTGTCTGACGATAGAGAGGAAAGTTCACGGCTAGTTCTAAAATATCTTAACATTTTCTATTGTGAGCCTATCAAGAAATTAATATACCGGTATTTGTTAGAGGAAGGCTAAATCTATAGTCCTTTTCCATCAAGCCTAGTCTCATAGAAAGAAAATAAGCTTAAAAATGTTGTTGAAAATGAGTTATATCACATTTTCAAGCATTTTAGTTTGTATTAATAAAACTAAAACTTAAAGGTTGTTTGTAGTTTCTAAAAGGTTTTTTCCTACCAGAATCCAAATATGGCTAGGCATTTTCATCAAGTTCCAAATCCATCGCAACTGCTTGACTCTTACTTACCTTACTCTATGGTTTTAGGAATTCGAAAGTTAGTTGCCACACTTACAAAAGTACGTCACCAATCCCTATCTTGAGCTATCTCTATCCAGTCCACCTCATTACACCCTATCTCTTTCAGATCCACTCTAATGTTATCCTCCCATCTTCGTCTAGGTCTTAACAATCGTATCTTCCCATTGGGTTTGCCAGACAATACCCTTAACACGGTTCTAGATTATTCCATTCATACTGTATCTCCTGGCCATTGATTGCTTGTTCCTAAAATATGTGGTTGCAGCTATAAACTAAAAATTTAAAACTCATATTTTTTATATTTACACACTTTTCAAATTTATATAACTTATTTGTCACATTGTCTCCCTACTCGTTTGGGATATATGCGTATGCGTTAGTTAGGCTAATGTGCTAGGAATGAGGGGCTTGAATTAAGAGGAAGTGTACTCACATTTGCGTGAAGGGAAATTTGAAAATCATTTATTAAAAAAAATTCTCAGTTCATCTAAATATAATTAAAACTCTGATATTCCTGTCATCTGCAGTACATTCTAGAATGAATCACACTTTACTTTATAGATGAACATAAGTTGTTAATCATTTCAAGAATATAAATGCCCTCTCGAAAAATACCCTGGAAACAGGATTGAAAACAGACATAATACTAAACAAAAACCTCTTCACCAAAACACATGTTATTAAAATAATCACCATCTTTTCAAACCAAGTCGTTTTGAAAGCCAGCAACTCTTTGTGAGGGGAACTGTACCTCTGAAGGTTCGTGGATCACAGGTCTAGAACTTGTGTCACCATCCACGTTAATTGTACTCAAACTTGAGCAAACTTGTTGCCAGATAATCAAGGTGTTATTATAAGAATCACGTCTTCTTCACTGGCAGTGGTGTTTTATTTTGAATGTTTAAATTTCGGAATGTCCGTTGGCAAGGCGAGCTGTAACAGGTCGGTTGGTAGGCATTGAGTCATCCTGCAGGAGGCACGGTCGGATGACTCCACAAACACGCATGTCCGTTACCAAAGGTTTTTTAAACGTACACACCCATGCCGCACACATCGTGTGTGGTTGCGCGCGCACCTAGTGAAAATCAACCGTTCACTGCACAAGCTAATAACTTAACTCATTTATCCTCGGTTGGCAAGACAGCGTGTAATAACAACAAAGATAGTTTGGATTAAGTAAATGTATTATTACCAGTGACAGGATTGGGATGACCTAAAAAAAATCAAAATATGACCTAAAAAGTGAGCTAAACATTCTAAAAAATGACATACAATTTTAAGAAAATTACTTAAAATATGAACAAAAATTCGTAATAAATACACAAGACTAAATCAAATACGCACTTTACAAAATATCAACTAGAAAAATAAATCTGCGATGAAAAATCTTTATCAACTAAACTTTTGCGTTTTGATAATTATAATACTGCTTTATAAATATCTGCTTCCCAATGCAACATTCTCCTGCATATTTGCAGTGTATTAACCAAGGATGTGTGTTTTCTAGAAAGGCAAGTAAAGAGGATCTAAAGTTTATTTCCTGCGTTATCTTCTTTTTCTGACAACTATGTGTCGATAAAAATTATTTTAGAGTATTTATGCATTTATAAAACATCGATATTATTTAAAAAATACTCAAACATGCCTAAAAATGATTAAAACTGATTCAAAATGGATGCAAGCCAATTGTATATTACCTGAAATTCAAAAATGACTAAAAATGACCAAACACGATATATAAAATACAACCAAGGGGTCATGGACAGATTTTATGTACTGTACGTATGAACATTGTCTGGGATGAAAAAAAAAGTCATCAAAAAATTGTCCTTAGACGCTTAAGTTTCAGTATGGTATTTATTAGCAACTTAGGTGAGTTTGGAGGGGAACGTGAGCTAAGTTCAGTGAAAATTAAACAAACTTTGTCTCTGTAACGAAAATTTTTTGTTTCTGCCCAAAAGTTTTTTTTATATAAGCTATCATAAAATGGACCTTAACTTGTTTAATCCTTCATCTCTCCGTGAGGAAGAAAACCAAGAAAATAATCTTAGAAGAGGGAAGTTTTGAGGAAAAATGATGAATGTTCAAAATATTTATTTTAATTTTATAATTTTGTTAAGATTTTCTAGAAATATTATAAAGTAAACTTACTTAATTTTTAGTAAATAATATGTTGAATTTAAAATGTCTAAGCCTAGATTTATTTGGATAGTCTCATCATATAACCCCTCCTATTTTCCTTCTTTATTTAAGAGCAAACACCCCTCCATGTTAAAATTCACTAGTTGCCATTGAAAGAAATGCTCTAGAATTCACGAGGAAAAGAAGTAGAAATGATATTGTGAAAATAAATACTTCTGTTAGTTCGATATGGGGCTCTAGTTTTAGGCTTTAGAATTATATCTAGAAGTAATAATATTTATGGGCATATTTTAGAAATGTTTCTATGATTTTCTCCATTTCTCTTATTGGAACCTGAGGGAATTGTTGAGTTCGATGTTCTTTTCTATTAATGGAATTGAATAAATACATTTTAATAGCTAATCAAAAATAACCTAGACGGCCGTTACTTATAGAGTAAAACAGTTTTATCTTCTTTTCTAACGAGTTAGCTACAAAAATATAAAGTGAAGAAAGTATATCTGTTTTACGACACGTATTTGTACTTGGTTTATAAGATGATATATATTATATAAATGGTATCTTCTAAAACCACTCTAAGATGCACCTTACTACATATAAAAAGTTGTAATGATTTGGTTTTACTTACTCTTTTTAATCTTGCACTTAAGCCTTCATTCGACTAACCATTATGACACACACACAAAACATGGCAATAAAGTGATATAATTTCAAACATAAATATACAAATGCACTAAAATGTTTATTTGTTTGTGTTTGTGTGTGGATGCTGTAAATCCAAATCCATATATATATATAAATATTTTTAGGAGAAAATCAAACCCACTTCACCCCTCTCTCTCTCTCTCTCTCTCTCTCTATATATATATATATAGAGAGAGAGAGAAAGAGAGAAAGAAAGAAAGGGAGAGAGGGGTGAAGTGGGTTTGATTCTCTCCTAAAAATATTTTGTATTTGAGGTTAAAATCTCTTTATTATTATAATATTCTTTTTAGTTGAGGCTGAAATAGTCCCTGAAATCTCTCTTTTGATTCCAGAAAAAAATATTTTTGGATTTGAGAATGAACTCTCTTCTGAACTCTATTTTATAATTTGAAGTTGAAATTTTGTTATTGTTGACCAAGTTTTATAGAAAACCAATTATATTTAACAATTCACACTGATAGTGACCAGTTATTGAATTATTGAATATAAATTATTAGTTTTTTGGATAGCCCAAATGGGTAGTAGGACTAAGACATGGCACACGTGGTACTACGTGTGTGTGCACCACTATTTCAGCTTCAACTAAAAAAATAAATAAAAAAATAATGGAGATATTTTAACCTCAAATACAAAATATTTTTAGGAAAAAATTAAACCTCAAATCGCAATATATATTTAAGAAGATTTAAACATTAAATTCCCAAAATAAGCGTCAGTAGAGATTTCAACCTCAAATTCAAAATAGAAGTTTCAGGATGAATTTAAATTTCAAAATCAAAGAGGAGAGATTTAAACTTCGAATTCAAAGAGAAATTTCGTGTTCGGTACTAACATAATCTATAACAGCTTTCATCAAATTACTCTTTGTTGATTTTCTTTCTTAGATAAATAGTAATACATGAAATATTCTTGTCAACATTATTACTATATTGAATGTATTGTGTGTGGCAGTAGTTCTCAAAAGGAGTTCCACGGAAACCCAGGGTTTCATGAAGATGTTTCAGAGGCTCCATAAAACGATTGTGTGTAGTGGCGATACATATATTATTAATGCTAATACATTTTTATATTAACAATTTATAAACATCCATATCATTAGAAGCATATCCAGTTTAGTAATAAAATGAAAATTATATATCTTAATAACACTATTAATCACAATTTGTGAATTTGAGGAATGCCAGGCCTCCACCGTGGTTCGGATTCCACGTTAAACTGTAGGTCCTTCATTTCATCTCACAATCACCCTTACATTACACATTAGCGTAAGTGCGTATAACCCGAACGGGCAGTAAGACGCGGTAATAATAATAATAATAATAATAATAACACTATTAAAATCTAAAAAAAACTATGTAATAAACCGTGGTTAGGTAACAGTAGATTTTTAAGTTATAACATATTATTTTTCCCATGAAAAATATTTAACATGAATTTAAGAAATACATTAATTTGTTTAGACTTAATTTATAACTCAAATATATACTTTTTAGTTGAACCTCTAAAACTTGTAGAATAGTTATAGAGGTGAGAGGGGATGTGACATAAACACATAGAGGTTCCTTAGTAGGTTCCATAGCTTTTATAGGGTTCCATAGGATAAAATAGTTGGATAACCACTGATGTAGGGTTATCTAGTTCTTTATAACTTTACCATAGGTTGAGCTAATCGTGACTGGATAATAGATAGAAAGAGTTTGCCAGCGTGAACGAGACTTAAATAATATGCGTGCTACGAGAAATACGTGTCACATGCAATCAATCATAATTACAAATTATGGGACTACAGAATATTGTCTAAGTGTTTCACACTTGACAGATTCTGAGAAGGTGGAGAAACTATCAATTTACTAACGTATGGCTAAGACATGAAACCTTTGTGTTGGGTTAAGTGATTTATGTATCTTTGTTTAAAAGTTACAAAGCTTCATTATTGAGGTTTTTCAGACAACTAATTGGTTCAAAGGGCCATAAACAAAAGGAGGGGTTTTAATTGTTCCCCTCCCCCAAAACGTTCTTCCCGAAAGATATGATTAATAATGAATTTTTGTGTTACTTTACAATGTATAGGGTAGTTACTAGTTAGAGTCTTATAAAATTCATAACACCTACAAACAACCTCATTTATGTTTAATTAAAAAAATATTTAAAACAATTAGGTTTAAATACAATTATAGTCATCTGTTGTTGGTGGACTTCATCACGAGCCCTCGATAACACCTACAAAAACCTCATTTATGTTTAATTAAAAAAATATTTAAAACAATTAGGTAAATACAATTATAGTCATCTGTTGTTGGGGGACTTCATCACGAGCCATCGAATGTAGGACCTTCAATCACCGCCCCTCTGCCCCCATCACCCTCACTTCCATCACACCCAACCAAAAAATTATAAAATACGACTCTGGGTTCTCTAATAACAAAAATGCTTTGTCCAATATTGCGCTGTGTCAATATTAGCTACTACGCCTCGGTTCCGGCACAAATTTATCTCATTGCCAAACCTGACAAGACGTGTATTAATCACAACTTGTGAATGTGGGGAATTTCATGCTTCCACCGTGGTTCGGATTCCATGTTAAATTGTAGGTTCTCCATTTCATCTCACAATCACCCTACCATTACACATTAACGTAAGCGACTATAACCCGAACGGGTAGTAAGACGCGGTGCTAATAATAATAATAATAATAATAATAATAATAATAATAATAATAATAATAAATAAAGCTACTATGTATGCGCGGGTAAATTTTTGGATTACATAAACAGTGAGTGGTTGTTTTAGTTTTTACAAAAACTTACGTACAGAGCTTATCGTGAACTATGCTTGATACGGGGATATTATTGCTTCTCAACGCCAACAATAGTTAGTTGGACCGCCGCGGGAATAATTTTACATAGGAGCTAAAAAAAAAAGTTTATAGATCTACTTTAATATATTGATTATAACAAGAAGTATTTTCAAGTGTAAAGTTTTGAAAGATTCATGCTAATGTTAAGATCCCATCTTACCCTACGGATAGCACCTAACTTAGGTAGGTAATACAGTTCAAAACAGGCGTCAAATTTAGTTGTGGTTTTCAATAGAAAAATTTTAATGTCATTAAACTGGGTTACAATATTTAAAAAAATTCAAGGAACCGTTACTAAAAGGATCCCAATTTTTCTGTGTTAAATGAAGAATGTAGAAAACGGCACCTTGAAACGTTTCATGGTTTGAGCTTAAACGTGTATCTTATTTTCTTGTTAATTGGACATCACTTCAAACTACCCAAAGCAATCATATTACATAACAATAATTATCAACACCTCCACCAATGAGTACTTGGACAAGAGTGTCCATTTCATCTAGTTTACCGATGATGGAGGGTTCGGTGTTTGATTCCTGGCTCTGTATATCGAGTTCATTTTCCTAAATTGACTTAATACCCATTCTTGATATTCGTATATTTATACTTAATGGTCAGGGAGAGGGAAGTTATAATTTAAGAAGTGTAGATGCATTTGCATGGAAAAAAGTATGGGAAAGCGTTTATAGAAGGCTACCTTAGCACACCTGTCTTAAAATTGAGACATGACCTCCCTGACGCCAGAAAATCATACGAGGCTAGCACCTTTGTTCTCGTACCCACCGATATGTTTCTGGAAATAAAATATGAATAAAAAAAAGGTCTTGTTATTTTTTTTCAGCTCTCAACGTATTTGAACAGCAAAGTAGGTGTTCAGGAACACTTCAACGAAGGTCATTTCAACGTATTTCTATGATTTGTTTTTTAAACATGTCAATCGATCGTTGAAAGTACTGTAGGCCTACGTTAAGTTTCTGAGTTGCTAGTTTGCAATGTAACCACGTCATTAGGGTGTGTTTGTTATGTAAATGAGAGACATTACTGCTGTTTATAATGTGTGATGTGTCTACTGCTTTAGCCCCCAAGGCGTTTTGGAATGTTCGCATATTTATAAAATATTTAATCTTTTATAGAGAGGGGGCATCGTGAAATAATTTAATGTTCAAACATCTCAGCACATTCATAGTTTCATAGCACAAATGCTATCATTTATTTGGGTGGTTAATATAAACATTTCTTTTAATTATATAATATTGTATTGATGTTAAATAATTATTAATACAATAATTTTATGTTAAATAAAACTTATAATTAATATTGTAAAGACGAAAAAAATAATTCAATTTAGTCCTATATTCTACATACTTACGTATCATAGAAATATCTTTAGTATATTTTTCATTTCCACATAAAAAATACAGGTTGGTAACTGACATTTTGTGTAGCTGTACTTTGATTATTTAAAAACTATATTTTTTAAAAATAAATAGTTATAATTTATACAATCAAAAGTATAAAGATATAGTAGTCGAAAATATTCTTGGCTTATAGTTTAAAATCTATTTAACTCCATACACAATTTATATTCTGGTATTTTGGATGTTAAAATTTATAATAAGGATTTAAGTGTAGTTAAAAAACTAGTTTAAAAAGTTTTTTCTCAAGAGATTTTAGCCTTTTTACTATCCAAAAGATTATTTTCTTATACACCAAGTAGATATCCCGCTCAAACAATTATTGTGATGTAAACTCACTAAAGATGAAATATAAATTGAATACGAGAGCTTTTTCAGTGAAAGTTAAACTTGACAGTCATCTTTGCGGAACTTCAGTCGAATCATATTGGATATTTAACAGAAAGGGTATGAACTTCTAGGAGTTATATAAAATCAATTGGTTTCAGGCGTTGATGTTAAACGCACAACAAATTTTATTATCAATAGAGAATTGGCACCTGAGTAGGCTTAAACCCAGTATACTAAGGCGCGGCGGAGAAATTAATGGAAAGGGTAATACCTTGTAGATAAGGGGAGGTGCACGCCCTAGCATTCTGATATACTACACAATCATACCCCCACCACCGCGGGAACAACACCCGCGCACCTCCCCTTATCTACAAGTTATTACCCTTTCCATTAATTTCTCCGCCGCGCCTTAGTATACTGGGTTTAAGCCTACTCACCTGCATATATTTGACATGAAACCCTTCCCGCGTATTTAATTAAAAACCTGTTGAGTCCGTATTAGCTTTTTCTCTAGCTAGATCTAATTATTATTGCAAAAAAGTATTCATTTTGGTGAGCACATGGTACTAACGTCATGATTGTCTAGTTTGGTTTTTGGTGACGGTTTCAGAAGTTTTAGAAACTTATGCATTTATTTGGTTAATATTCTTCGAGGCTAACGTATTTTTCTTCTAAGTAGATCTTTAGTAAATATATTCATTATTTAATGAAATTGAATCCCTCCAAATGTAATGATATTATAAATTATTTACAAACAAATCACAAAATTAAAACCTTATCATTAAGTAGAAGTCTAAATGTTTGAGTGAAAATATATTAATTGATATCATTAACACTAGCTATTCGTTGAAAATAAAGAAAAAATATGGAAATATGAATCAATTTAATTTAATATTAGTTTTACCTTAGTTAAAATTGTAATATATATTGCCATATTATCAAGCAATGATGTTGAAGGATGAAAGGGTCCTTCATTTCAGGAGATGAGCTCCATTTTAACATTAAAATTAATTATAGTTTGACTTTAAACCTATTAATAAAACAACCCACATTAGTACAATATAGTATTGTTTTGAATATAACATTAGACGCTTCGGTGGCCACATGATATAAAGCATAATTCTTGGAATATAATAGGCTGCCAATGTCATGGTTTAAATCCCACTTGGATGTACCACGAGTGTTTTTTTTATAAATAATTTTACACTCACCCTCCACATAAATGTGATTACTCTTTCTGTAAATTCAAACACTCAAGCGTAATTAGTAAATATGCGTACAACCTGAGCGGGTAGTAAGACTCGGTGTTAAAGTAAATACTATTCATACAACATTAAGATATAACATCCCAGTCTTTAAAATAAGACTTGAGTGAGATAAAATATTTTCCTTTTAAGCTCGATTCTAGTTATTTATATAAACAAAATCGTAGAAGAGAAAGAAAAACATCGGTAGTGAATTGGTCTCATAGTAATTATTGAAATATGTGCTTCAGATTACCTATAGGTAAAACTACTTCAAAGAATTATTCTAAGTAAATTTTCAATAACTCGCTATTAATTTTATTAGGTGTTCTGTGTTACGATATATCCATTCCTTTTGTCAGTAAGCTTAGACCACCAATGCGCCATGTCCTCTGCCTCTTCTTTCATCTCCCAGAATTTTCTTCTTTCTTTCAAGCTATCTAATATTTGAACCCTTCTTCCTCCTAAGCTCAGCTTTTCCTCAACCTATCCTTCTATGACGTCGTCGCATGTCAATCTGAAAGTCTTCTCCAGCATCATATTTAAAAGCTCTCCAAATATTTCTTTTTCATTTTCCTAAGAGTCCAAGTTTCTGCTCCATACAGCGCGATGCCCAAAATGTAACATTTCATCTGTTTCTTCCTCAGTTTGCTGGTCATCCATATTTCAATAAATACTGAAAGTAATAGGTTAACTCTGAAATCAGCCCACTAAACATCATGAAAATGTTCAATTGATCTAGATAATTTAACATGTGTCGAAGAATTGTACTATTTATCTTAAATTGTAAAATAAACTGTTCTTCTAAACGATTTAAATTCTTAATTTAAATTAATGTATTCCTAATACTAGTGTAATTTCTTCTCTTCTTGACTTATTATAAGAAAATAATTAAATTAAATTATTAAAATACAATTCACTCTATCTTTTTTTTTTTACAAAATCATTCACTACGGATATTTAAATTGTTTAATATGTTTTTAAATACATGTATTTGGTTATAATTTTATATAATTCATGAACTTATTTTAATGTATAGCTCAATTAATCTTGTAGCATTTTTATATTGCTCCATATGATTAGTTGCAATTTATATACTGCATAAATTTATGGAATTTACTATTCAATTTCTTATTTAGATTCTACATTCTGCATCAATCTCAGTTCAGACTTAAATACATTAACTATTCTATTAATTAAACTTAATCAAACCGAATATAATATAGTTTGTTTTTTGTTTTATTTATACGATCTTTCGGAACGCATAAGCAGACTGAATATTAATATTGCGTTCATTCTATTCATCCTTAGTATATAACATAATTTGTAGATATTAAAACAATAGTTGTTAATTTGTTCAAATAAAATAATTTAACACAACGTAGACTACATTAACATTTTTAAAAGTTTCTTATTTGTCTAGCTTAGTCTTTAGTATCTGTAGAAACATTGTTTTAGGGTTGGAAACTATTCAAACATGTTATTTTAACGTGCACTTCTTAACTTCAAATCTTTCAGGAAGTTATTTATGGTAATACGTGTCGATAGACGGGATATAAACTATTATTTTTTCCCATCCGTATATTACCTGACAAAAATATCCTACCTTGTTTCCTCTTGTTGCATAAAAAAGGAAGTGACAGGTTTTAAGATTCGTGAGCTTCATTTCCACCCAAGCGTTGAAGTCTTGGAGAAAATATTATTACATCTTTGCATAACATTGTCTCGATGCACGTCTGAATGGTGACTGCCTAGGTTGTTGACATTACAATAATTGAGACATTAGGGAAGACCTGAGCAACATACGGCCCACGGGCCAACCGTGGCCCACCAAGGGATATCCTGCGACCCCCTGAGTAACCTTCGTAAAAATATTACCGTACTTAGTTGCACTATGGTGTAGGCTATAAGATCTTTTCCATTGTGTAATAATTTCAGGCAATATATTTAAGGATAAATTACCTGTACCTTCCTTGTCCTCGTAAATTGCTCTCTTGTTTTGAGCTTCAAAAAACTCTATCTTAGAATTTAACCTGAAAAATTTATAATTAATGGCAATTTGTGCTGATGAGATTTAAAATATGATTGGGAGATATCCAGGAGTGTTTTGCCTCCTTGAAAAGTATTTAAGTAAACGAATAAGTTAAAACAGTAGCTCTGAAGTATCGATAACTAGTGAACCCTTTGAAAACTTTTTGAAGGCATTTTCTACAAATATAATCACAGATTATGAAAAACTTACTACGACATTTTGAAATGTATACATTTTATTATTTTCCATATTTTATAAAGAATATAGCAGAACTTTTTAAGGTTAAGGCAGATAATTTTTTTCACTACCCCAACACGCTTATATACCTAATACAAGAAAGCAAAAAAGTTATTAAATTAGATATAAAAAACAGCAGGTAGTGACAAAAAATGTAATGATGTTCAAAATAGGAACAAAATTTATTTATGGCCCTTGCTTGTTTCTAAGCTGTACAGCCCTGCCCTGCGATAAATACTAAAAGTAAGATGCATTGATTAATTTAAATACAAATAATTTATGTTAGTGAATATCAACTATGACAAAGTTTAAAATACATGGTTGGAAATATAATATTATTTGAAAAACGACTAATACTCGTGAATTAGCTACTAACTAGTCCTATGTCTTTCTGTTTTTACGAATACTAGAAGATATAGAAATGAAAATTCACACATTTTCTAAAATGTTTTAGGTAACTCATTGAGTATATTTGTTTGAATCATCTATGCACTAGATAAATTTAAGTTTTAATAAAAGGTAATATTAGGGAAAATTCAAGGTCTAAAATCACTTAATGGTAGATACAATATAATAAGTATTGTTATAGTTTTAAGTAGGATTTATCAGATGATTCAATTAATTTTTGATAAAAAAAATTTCCATCCTATTCCTAACTTTTTTCAAACAGTAAATATTTTTAATATATGTTATGGATAAATATCCGGGTATTCTTTACCGAATATATTTTTCCAACAAAAACCAGTTGTTTTTTTTGTGAAATTAAATCAAAATCACTAGATTATTGTAAATCAAAATAAAATATTGTTTTTGTTCCTTTAAATTTAAAACTCCTCGAATTTTGTGTAGCTATGTTTATTCATTTTCGGATAAACTGTATTATTATCTATGTATTTTTAAATAGCAGTTCTGTAGAAAATTATTACTAGATTTCAAATACTAGAAAAGTGAGAGTTAAAAGCATATGATATAGGATCGTTGAAAAATTTATTTTTACATTACTACCTTTTATAGCCGTTTTAATTAGGGCCTACTTTTTGTGTTTGTTACAGGAGTACTTTTAAGCGCTTCGTCAACACGGCGCTTTTCAATTAAAGCTTGCCTTGAACTTAAGGGGTTCTTGGTGGCTTTAAGCTAAGCAATACAGTTGTGGATTATTTAATTTATAAGTTATACTTTTGCATATCTTTTTAGGTCCAGCACTATTACTTGCTCAATAAAAGAAAAAGTAAATATGATTTCAGGCTTATGTATACACTGGCATGTGAACCTAAAAGCTGTGGTTCACTTTACGGAGGTGGTCTGGAACTTAAGACCACCCTATTACCGAGGTGTACCTGTACATACCAATGAGTTTAATCATAAAACAGAACCACAGCAATTTTGTCTGAAAAAATACTAAGAATCGAGTATTTGAATAAATCCTAGTTTAATCTTACTCGTTTTAAAATGTTAGATATTCTTTAATAAATAATATTATTTTAAATTCACGTGTATAATATTTTTTTTTTTTCATCAGATTTAATTTGATAAATAAATCTCACTTCCTGAAACATTATTGAAGGTGGTATTAAATCTTTTTTGTTGGCGTACCTCAGATATAATTTCCCTTCAACTTTGTGTTCCCAAAGTTATTGGCGCATGATGCAACTTATACATACTATATAATTTGCATATAAAATGAATTACATACAAAATAATGATAAATATATGTTGCATCTTACGTACACCTTACGAAGTTTTCGTGTACACCCGGGGCTACACGCACCCCAAGTTGAATACCACGACTATAGCTCATCCTGGTTCCCTCCACACAAGTTTCTTTTTCACATCCACGTACACCTTAAGAAGTATTTGTGCACCCCTAGGTTACACCTACCCCAAATTTAATACCATGAGACTATTGTAATCTGTAGGTGACCTGGTGGTCTAGGGGTAAGGTGTCAGACTTCTATGCTGGCGGCCGGGGTTCAATCCTCGGTCCCGGCAAAGATTTATCTGATTACCAAACCCTTCCTTCACCTCTGACAAGACATCTTGTGAATGTGGGGAATACCAGGTCTCCACCGTGGTTCGGATTCCACGTTAAACTGTAGGTCCTTCATTTCATCTCACATTCACCCTACCATTGCACATTAGCGTAAGTGCGTATAACCCGAACGGGTAGTAAGACGCAGTGCTAATAATAATAATAACTATTTTAATCTATTTACCTTCATACACGCTTCTCCTTCTCATCCACTTTTCTTGGATATACGAGTGAGGTGACTGGTCCACGCCTTGTGATTGATCTTCGTGATCCAATGTCAATGCAGGTATGTTGGTTGGGTGAAAGGGAGGGAATCGAACACTAGACCTCATTAAACGTGACCTGCCTGTAATGCTAGAATGTCTATTGTCTCGCTGTGTTAAAACTGACGAACCGTTACAAATACTCACGACTAAGGGGGGCATTTATATGAGTATAGAGACGCGTTCGAGACGTCCAAAAATGTTACGTTATTCAAGAGGTGGTTTGATATTTAAAATTTTATTATTATTATTAGCACCGCGTCTTACTACCCGTTTGGGTTATACGCACTTACGCTAATGTGTAATGGTAGGGTGATTGTGAGATGAAATGGAGGACCTACAGTTTAACGTGGAATCCGAACCACGGTGGAGGCCTGGCATTCCTCACATTCACAAGATGTCTTGTCAGAGGTGAAGGAAGGGTTTGGTAATCAGATATATATTTGCCGAGATATTTAAAAAATAGGATTTGCGTCAAAATAGAGGTGCATGGCGTAAGTATGCCTCTAGAAGATTAAAAATTGACATTTTAAATTTATAATAATTTAAAAAAAGTGAAAGGTGAGAATAGGTCATTTTAAATGACGTTTCAAGCAAAATGTCGCAGTTCTGAGATTAAAGCATAGACTTAGAGCCATACACTAGTGTGCGAATTAATGTGAGCATAAGTTAAAAATTTCTAAAACTCCTCTACTGTACATAAAGTTTAAAATTAATGATTAATATGAGCATTATTAATAGTTATATTCACACTCCTCTGTAGCCGAATGGTCAAACGCTCTACTCTACTCTCGTGTTAGACTAGACTGGCGAAGACAGGGAAATTGGGGCACTATCCCAGTCGAGTGCACTGAGGGTAGTTTTCCTAAACGATTTTCCACTCTCCATTCACGCAAATGGAGTGCACTTCCTCACATTTAACCTTCCTAATACCTAACCCAATAGTGTAATTAGTGCACAGGCGTGTAGCCTGAACACGGCGCTAACAAATTATTTTAATATTTAATGTGTACCCTTTGGCTTGAATAACTTGTTGAAGTAGTTTTGACATGAAATCTTTGAAATTTTTTGCAGATTCCCAAAATTTGGTCAATGCAAATTTACAAGTGACCTATTGCTTCTATCATCTTTGTTTTGGTTGTGCAGTCCATCCTATGGAGTCTTGACTAACAAATGACCCACAAATTTACATTCCGATATAAGTTTGGTTAATTCCCTGGCCAATTAAAAGACGTAATCTTTTTATCTTTAAAATATGTTTTCAGAACCTTTAATTTACAACATGGACTCTTGCTGAGATGTTGGTTTAATGTTGGGATCAACTTTATCCTGTTGTGCGGGCAATTTTTCTTCCATTAACTCTTAGTGCTTTTGACTATTAATTATTCCTTCAATTGGAACAAAATATTTGGTGCCAAAATATGAGAAACATCCCCATCGCATTTTTAGTTAGGGTGTTTGAATATTTGATCAATACTGGCTACCCTTATTTTTTCGTTGGGGAAATGGCCAAATAGTTTTTTTTAACCACCTTCTTGATATAAGATTGTTGAAGTAAATTTTAACTAGACTATATTTTAACCGGACGTTCGAGCTATGTCCACGCGAAATTTCAAAATAATCTCTTGTAGTGGATTCTGCATTAAAACTTAACAGATGGGGAAAAGGCCAAATAATAGTTTTTTTATCCGTCATCTTGAAACAAAATGGTCTAAGTAAAGTTACTAACCGAATGTCCATGGTGTGAACCAACTAGTGAGATATTCCGACCAGCTGGGTTTGAATCTACGAACATCGAGTCCTGAGGGGAGCACTTTAACGTTGTAGTTGAATGGGGTTCAAATCTCGGCCGAGTGCACTCCAAATTTATATTTGTTATCAGTCGTTTTACATCCTCTTTACTAAAGGGTTGCTGCACCATTAACTTGATATTTAATCTCCCTATTCTGTGCCCCCAAATTACTTAATGTAAGTTGCTAATAACCCAGACGGGTAGTAAGACGCACTCCATGAAATTTAAAATTGTTTCTTTATAAATTTTATTTGTGCATTCGTTCAGTATATCCGGTATATTTACACCAATAAGATTGGGTTGAGAAAGTAAGTGTCTACAAAAATGTACCCATATTTGCATGTAATTAAAGTGATAAACCATTTATATAAAACTACTTTCAGTACACCCTGCCACGATTCAAGCCCAGACCTTCCAATCATCAACAAACATGATCATAAGAGGTTGATGTTTTTATCTTACGTACCCGCCGATGCGTGCTAAATCTTAGCCCATCCAAGATTCGGTCAATAAGACGACTATATTCTGGGCTCAGCACCCTGTGGTTACCTACAGACTTAAAGGAAAATGGGTGTGTGATTTAACGGGTATTAAAAAAAAACCACATCAAAATGTTACAATGCCCTCCCACGTTTTAGATTTCATAAGTTCACGATGCACTGGCAAAAGAACGGTGTTGTGGCATATTGCATTGTGTCACGATAATGGGTCTATTGTGTGTGACATGAGGTGTTGTACAATAGAAGCGTCCATCGATGTTTATCTTTTAATCGCAATCGATACCTGAATGAAACTGAAGGAGCCTCATCAAAAAACGTGTGTAAGGGATCTATAAATGATTTCAATGAGTTGGCGGTGACCTGTTGGTCCAGGGGTAAGGTGTCTGACTTCTGTGCTGAGGTTCCGGGGTTTAATCCTCGGTCCCAGTACAGATTTATCTGATTGCTAAACCTTTCCTTCATCTCTGACAAGACGTGTATTGATCACAACTTGTGAATGTTGAGGAATGCCAGGCCTCCACCGTGGTTCGGATCCCACGTTAAACTGTAGGTCCTCCATTTCATCTCACAATCACCCTACCAACTACACATTAGTGTAAGTGCGTATAACCCGAATGGGTAGTAAGACACGGTGCTAATAATAATAATAAAAATAATACAACAATGAGTTGGCGATTTTTTATATTTTTGAATACCGCGTTTTTTTCTCAAGCAACGCGTTTTACTACCCATTCGGACTATACGCTTATGTACTAATTACGCTAATGGGTTAGGGTTGAGGAGGGTTTAATTTAGATAAAATGCATCCACACTTGCAGGAAGAGCTAGGATGGGACACCATTTAAGAAAAAAACCTCTCAGCAAAGGAAATATCATCACATTTATGTATTTCTTAGAGAAATGGCAATTCTGAGGCTTCACAACCAATCAAACGATCCTTAATTTCCTTCTAATGTTTTTTTTGTGTCACTATTAAAATATGACTACAATTGAGGAAGGTTAGTTAAATATATGCTTCTAACCATTTGATTTAATCTCAGATCAACTACATTTCCACTTGATTATTTTCTAAGTGTTGAACTTAAAATTAAAGATATTTAATTCTTTAGAGGCCTGTTGAAACCTTTAACCTCCATTTTGGCATGAATCGTATTTTAAAGGGAAAAATCCTTTCTCAAAAAATCCGAGATGTCTGCAAAGCGTCTCAGAGTTTCAGTAGGCAGCCCTCTTCAACAATATGATAAAGAAGTCCATAATTACAGGGCAGTAAAAGTGCACCTGTTAGAGCCTAGGTACGATGACTCAAATATATCGTTTCAATTCCCATGCCCAAGTGTTATTATTCAATGCAATTACAAATATAATTTGTACATGTATTAAAATAAACCAAGTTGAGAAACCTGTATACAAACACTATTTCAATATAATAGACTTTATGAATATTTTTATAGTAAAATGGTTTTATTGAGGATATAAACATAAACAGTGGGGTACCTATAGACTTATTACACCTAGACCACGCACGTCTACACACTGCTCTTGCACTGGATGTGACCAAAGTTTCTCGCTGACTGTAACTTCATTAGTGAACCAACGTGGTGGGGCTATCACCAAAAATCATGCGTAGTCCCGTTTCCTACATCGGACATGCGGGGCATTTCACTGTAGTTGAGACGTCTCTGCTTAGAATTATTACTACATAATTAATTAATTATTACCATTATTTTTTTTTTATATTCTATCATAATATAGTTTATTTTATATTTAGTAAATTATGTTATTATTTCTATCACACTATTATATGAGTGGCCACTAGGTCTTTATTGGATTCAAAATACATATCCTGTAGTCGTGACGTCATTTTAGGTATATTATGCTATAAATTTGTAATGCATATACTGTTGTTGAGGTAAAACACGACACTTTATAGGTTGGCAATGACGAAACATCATTCGCAGACATTTCGGATGTGAATAACAGTTGACCATTATATTATTTGGGATCCGTGACTATTATCTGTTCAAAAAAACATTTCCTTGCAGTTTAGCTTGTTCTGATCTTGATAGCCTGGAAGAGGTGTAGGGTTGGAAATAAATATATTTTTCCTTTGGCATGTTTCATGCTCGAGAGTAAGAAATATACTATAGTATTATTACCCGTCAGCTTTGTCATCACTGAGCAGTAGATTTCATGTCCAACCTCACCAGCAACATGACCTGTTGGTAGTAGGGTTAACGCCTAGTCTAGTAGTAACAAGTCTATTGATAAGCTTTTCACAATGAACGACTCTCTGTTTTAAAATTTAACTGCCCACATAACCTGCTATACTAATAATCCTTGTGTTGAGTCATCCTTAAACCCCAATAATAATATAAAATGAATATTTTATGAAACCCGAAACACTTTTTATCTCTTAAGTTCCGTAAACATTTAACTCTGTAGACACTTGAAACCAAATATTTAATTTAAAAGTTAAACATTATGAAATATTTTTTTAAAGTTTTCAGTTTAAAGTTTAATTTTTTACATTTATGAACAAATTATTATCTACACAGATGAAACATAAATGAATGAAAGTAGGATTACCCGTGCAAGTTTGTATCACACACGTGTGTGTGTTTGTGTGATGACTACATCGTTCACGAATACATTTACATAACACGTCTTGGTGACCCCTCCAAGTAGTCACATGACCACAGTCATTTGAACCTTAACTTTAGGGTGACGTAATGCATACACGGGACATTATTGGATCTTTTATGTTGATATCATCGGCAAAACCACGCCACGAAAAATACAAATATTTGGCACAACTAACTAATCAACTAATACAATTATCATATTCTGAAATTTGAAAAATGACACCTAGACACGGGAATCGAACACGCTTCAGGTGTCATTTTTCAATTTTCAGAATATGATATCTAGATGGTGTAATCCTCACTAAAATGAATAAATAATCGCTTTGGCTATTTGATTCAACTAATACATTATTATTATTAGCACTGCATCTTACTACCCGTTTGGGTTATACGCAATTCAACTAATAGAGTTTTTTTTGTTAGCTGTGAAAGTTACTTAAAAAAATTTCATACATTCATACGTAAAATTATGGTGGGATCTGAAACA
The DNA here is from genome assembly GCA_902141375.1 of Timema poppense. Taxonomy (NCBI): domain Eukaryota; kingdom Metazoa; phylum Arthropoda; class Insecta; order Phasmatodea; family Timematidae; genus Timema; species Timema poppense. The sequence continues at coordinate 233,895 of CABFOV010000229.1, forward strand.
GTCACTTTTGATAGATGAAATCAATAACTATAAAATATTAACAATGATGATCTCAAAAAAGTTTGTATTTTCTAGATGTTCCCTCCTACCAGAATATTACTACACAAATTATAACAAAATATTTAAATGCAAACCTGAGCCAGAAGACATGCGGCTATAGGCGTTAATATTATCTAGTCTGGTTTTCTGGTGACGACGAGGATGTTTGGGTTCAAATACCTGCTGAGTTTAGACCATAAAGGTTAAAAGAAATTGTTTAGCATTCTTCCTTTTCTTGAATGATGGTAAATTTACTCTAAACTTTCCCTTCTTCATCCCTTCTGGATTGATGTTAATATACACGGGGGATTGGGGGTTCAAATCCCCCCGAAATTTTATGAAAAATTTATGAATATTTATGGTTCAAACAAATGAACATGAACATGAAAATTAAGGTACAAGTACAAATTAGGGGGCTGTTTTACTATAAAAAGTACTTCAGAGAGCGTCTAGAACTGTTTATCATTTGGAATTTTTTCTAGCCTCCGTAAATTGGAGTAAGTGACCACCAACCACCCCTCCCCCTAATTTATTGGTTGGTTATGGCCTTGTATATACATATAGCACTGAAGGGTAGTCAGACGTGAAGCACGGGAGCAGAAAGGGGGCAAAAAAGGGATTTTATAGCAAATGTTTTGCCATATTAGTTACAAATAATTACTTAGTAAAAAAAAAGAACCATGACGTCAGATCACAAACGATCTATACTGACTGAGGGGCCACCGTATGTTGGCAAATATGGTGCCAACATTTGCGCATAGNCTCGCATAGGGGATGTCATGTGCTCTTCACATCGAACTCTCCGGGCATTAATCTCAGTTTTCTGGACTGGAGCTGCTACTTATTTATTCAAATTCCTTAGAAAATAGTAATGGAAATTATTTAATTTAATTGTATTCAAGAAATTACTTTTACGTTTCTTATCTTCAAGGAAAAGTTAATAAATTTGTTTGGATAAGTAGTTTTATTTGTGAAGAAGGTACAAGTTTGTACGATGGTAGCAATAGCAATAGTTTTATTCTTTTTTTTAAATAGCCTTTTATTAATTTTTCACAGTCCAGTTGTACTTTAACATACAACTAAAAGTTTGGTAAATTGCTCAAATACGTTGTTTGGGAAAGTCTAAAATTTCAGTAAAACTTTCCAAAAGTGTCTTTAGGGGAAACCGAGTTTTGACAATTATAATTCAAGGTTCCAGAATGGATAGATAAATATAGTTTAACGTAGATGGTCCACGTAGTTTACGCTGTAATATTTCATTGAACACTCTCTGGGAATATTTCGAGACACTGGCGACATTGCTTTGATTTATTTCCCTGGGTTTCCTGTGGTCTTTGACAAAGTAGTGGCTGTTTAAAAATCATTACCATCGTCCGTTCACTATGAAAACGTTATTGTGGCAGTTAAGTTCATAAGCACTTAGTGACAAGTATTGCTCCGTGTGTGTGTGTGTGTGTGTGTGTGTGTGAGAGAGAGAATTAGAGTTAAAGATGTCCAGATGAGTCATTATTCAGGAAGGGTGACTCAGAGTTTGAATGTATGATCAATAACAAAGTGTATGCCTGGAGCAGGTGTCATATTATTTATACAAAAAACTGCTACATTTGGAAATTGTAACATTATAGTTTTTTAAATGGTCTTATTTTATTCCATAAATTTTCCCAATCTATTGCAATCTAAATATATCAGAAAGATACTATTTTAGGTCTATTTTGTGCGTGCGTGTGTATGTGCATATCGTTTTACTACCCACCCAGAATACATGCACACTTTTATGTATAAAAGACGGTCAAAGTTCTACGTCTCAACATTTATATTAGACTATTAAGCGATTTAAGTCTAATAATCTAAGAAAACTAAAACAATAACAATTTAAAAATAAATATACGAACTTTATTATCTTTCAGACTCGACTTAGATAAATTCTCATCGTAAGGAAGGTTTTTTATCATCTGAGTGCACAGTACGTGATAAGACTATCAACAAAATGTTCTGTTGAAACATATTTAAAACGTTCTCTGTTAAATGTGCTGGAAAATAAATAACTCCTTCAACCTTTTAGTCTTGAATATAATAAAACTGTGCTATGTCTAGCATTCAATTCGTGATACTAAAATAAACTATTTTAAGAATCGCCAATGTAAAAACAATTAAATTGTATAGTATGAACATTAACAAGGTCATTTAAATTAAAATGAACATTAACAAGGTTATTTGTGTCTGATAGGTTATTTGTGTCTGAATTTTTTTTTTTTACAAACCAATATATTGTATCGTATAAGGAAGGCGGCTGGAAAATGGATGCTATCAAGATTTCTTTTTCTGTGGTGCATAATAGAGAATGGCATACAATCGTAACTTTTTTTAAAATATAGGCCTATCTATCCCTCCAATACTACACATTCTTAGCTACTGTCTCTGCACTGGATGCGATCAAATTTTCTCTGGGGTCGTTATATGTGCATATGTGCAGACTTATTAATACTAGATAGCGCATTCAAAGCAACTACCCCTTCACCTCATGCAACCAAAATTTCACTGTGCTCGTGAAGTAACTAGAGGTTGCAATACTTATTCGTCTTATTGGCTCTAAATCTGATGAGCTTTATAGTCTTAGTAATAATAATAATGATAATAATAATAATTAGCACCGCGTCTTACTACCCGTTCGGGTTATACGCTTTAAGTACTAACTACTCTAATGGATTAGGAATTGGGGAGGTTGAATTAGAGGAAGTGAACCCGGATTTGCGTGGAGGGAGAGTGGAAAACCATTTAGGAAAAACCACCCACAGTTCACCCGACCGAGATTCCAACCTCGATCACCCCGTCCTCAGCAGTCGAGCTCAACACGACAAGCGCGTTAGCCAACTACGCCACCAAGGCGGTTTATAGTCTTAGTAAGTTTACTTTATTTGAATATATATATCTTTTATAAATTAAACTAACTTTGACACAAAACCAATAAAGTGGGTTTCAGAACAAGTGTCTTTATTGAAGACATATAAATATAAGCTAAAATACTATAACAATAACTTTCTAGAGCTTTACAGCCGCTAATATAATTAATATATTGCAGGATAATTAAAAAATATAATCCCTGTAAATGCAAGCAATTACTATTGCAATCCAATTTTCACGGAAAGGGCCTAAAATGACAGCTAAAAGATTCTCTAAATCTTCTTATTCATACGTCAAGTCATGTGTTCTATAGCTGTGACCTTTTATAGCTGATTTATTATCAACACCTATAAAATAATATCAATATTTTTATGGTAGGATGTTATAAATTTTGGCAGAAAAATAATTTGTATTTTATTTAGGTGAAAATTGGCATGATTGGCATGATTACAAAGGCATAATTTTCGTCTTGTTTGATTTACCTATAGTGGAGAGATCAGAATTCGAATCCAGGCTAGGTTTAACGAAACTGTTTCCCACTCTCCCTCCACGCCAATGTGAAAACACTTTCTTTGAATTCTACCTGACCACATACTTGACAAACCGCCCGAATGGTTGGTTAGATGCGAAGCGAGGAATTACTAATATAATAAACTATATATCTAACCTTATTACTTAACAGTTTTGAACATTTTGATCATTTTCTACATTCTTCAATCTTAATTATTTTTCTTGTTTGAATAGTTGGATATATGATAAACAATCATCAATTAAAAATAATTCTACCCCATAGTGTAGTGATCAGTACACCTGGCTTCGAGCCTAAGGGTCCTGGGTTCGATTTCCAAGTGGTACCTAGGGTATTTTTCCTGAAAGAGGAATTACTCCTCCGGTAATCTGGGTTTGGTTGGTTGGGTTTAAAATTAGGTTAAGATCTTCATCAAGCACTCAGCCTCATGTTCACACTCACCATCACCTCATCTCATCGGTACATGGAAAGCACCTTCACGGAAAGGATGTACGATTAGTACATTCGGGCGTCCCCTGGGCAACGTTTCATTAGTACCAGCTAATATTTCCACTACTGGACTAAAAATGATGTAGCTCAGACGCACATTATTATTATTATTATTATCATCAGTAAGAAAATATAAGTGGGTACACTGTACCCTTGTAGCCTCCGCCCCACCTTCAATTTCTGAACCACTCAAAGGTATTATTTCCATCAATTTAACTAATCCAGCTACATAGCCACAACAAGAATCGAAGACGCGGCAGAGTAATTCTTGAATCATACATGCTCGTTAACTTATAGAACTATGTTTTAGATAGTGGCTACAATTTTATCCCAAAATTCACGGGAACGTGTCCCCCCTCCCCCAACCCCACCAAGTCAGGTGATTGACCTTTAAACCTTTTCTCTCCGGAATGACTTGTATTAAGAAACACGTGAGCCAGCCAGTGTTCTTTTTTAGTTGAAAATCTTCCTAAACCTTGCCCCTGGTTGTAAGATTCTTGCATCATTGAATGACCTTGAACTCTAATCATATGTCTTCTTTCTTAAGTTCTTTTTCTCTTGTTTTCCAAATAATATAAGCTTGTTTTTTTTGGTCTTATTCATGAGCTAGCAGCTGCAATAAAAATGGTCATAAAACGTAGCTTACGACTTAAAATAATTGCAATGAAGTTGGCCGACAGTCAAGTTTATGTCACGGTCAATTAAAGTGTTTTTGTTTTACCTGAACTAAAAGATCGGTGTGGTTCAATATTATTCAATTGACTTTTATAAAATGTATAACAATATTTCATATGTTTAATATATATTTTGATACATGTCTTTAAATAGTAAATAAATGATAGTCATACACTGTAATTTTGGTTCCTTCCATGCATTAAAACAGTTATTGAAATGTGTTTGCTGTGAGCGAAGTTAGTGAAGTGAGTGGTTTTAAGCGAGAACTGTGAAGTATTTTCCAACTTTTTAAGATAGCCTGAATAACTTAAAAAATCTCACTTAAAGAATCTTAGTTTGAAAAAGATATTCTTGTTGTCACTGACTCTACAGACCCCAGTTTATTACTGACTAGTTGTAATAAATGTTTGTCTACATAGTTTGGGGCTTTTCCAACATCCCATCCAGTGGCGGCTCGTGTATAGGCCCTGCGGAACTGCAGCACCCCCTATTTCCACTTGATATTATCGATAAAATTTAATATATTAAGTATTTTTTTCTTTAAGTCTTTATTTATTTTTGTAGTACAATATATATTCCTTAAGATTAATGTCAGTACTTCAGTAGCCATCCCCCAGTTTATGAAAAATATACCAAAATCTTTGTATGAAACTGTGCGCTTCACAGTGCCAGCGATGGGGTGTTTGACTGTTGTGCGCATGCGCACATAAGAGGGGGGTGGGGAGGAAGGTGGGAATGCCAGGTAGAGAGAGCACTGTTGCTCTAGCAGTGCCGGCTCTGGCGTGGGGGTGGAAGGAAGTTTTATTTTTACTCAGCGGGTGTTGTGCTTAAAAACCGTGTACCATATTCTTGAATGTGATAAAGTGTAGAAGAGTGTAGAGTTAGATTATTATTCTGCTTACCAGCTATTCTATTTTTTTTTCAGTTCTTTTATTTAACAGAAAGACTAAATGCGCTTGCAGTGCTTTCAATGGAGAAACATTTCCTCAATGGTCATTCAAAGATCAAGGATAAAATTATTGAACTTTTTGCGCAAATTAAAACAAGAAGAATGGATTTCATTTTTAAATTAATAGATCAAGCTTGAACTGTAAAATTTAAGTTTAAGCAAGTGAAAAAGTTTTTGTTTTTTGTTAAGATTTTATCAAGTTCCTGAATAAATGTTCTTTTTATACATGTTTTTTTTCCCTTCCACACAATTTTAAAATAAAGGCTAAAAAAATTCTGGAGCAGCACTCCCACTAATTCTAGTTACGAGCCGCCATTGATCCCTTCAGAAAATATATTGATTTACGAGTAGGATCTATAACCTTCTCTTATTTTGCTACACAGCGAAATATGCTATGACCAAAGAAAGATTTTGACTTAAGAAATAAATAAAAATGTTGTCGAACAATTGAATTAATTAGTTTGTGGTTTATATATATTACTATAAGGTTCAACCCCAAGGATATTAACGGGTTAACATAAGGGGTATCGTTAAGGAAGATTGTTTTGGAAAAGGTGCAATCATATTAGCAGGAGAGAGGATGTAAAATCACGGTTATAGATCACCTGTGAAAAACTAATCCCAGTACATCCAGCTACGACTTGAACCCCAACCTTCCCATCAGTGGCAATACAGTATTATTATTAGCACCGCGTCTTACTACCCGTTCGGGTTATACGCACTTACGCTAATGTGTAATGGTAGGGTGATTGTGATGTGAAAATGGAGGACCTACAGTTTAACGTGGAATCCGAACCACAGTGGAGGCCTGGCATTCCACACATTCACAAGATGTCTTGTCAGAGGTGAAGGAAGGGTTTGGTAATCAGATAAATCTGTGCCGGGGCCAAGGATTGAACCCCAGCCGCCAGCACAGAAGTCTGACACCTTACCCCTAGACCGCCAGGTCACCGGCAATACAGTAGCCTATAGGCCTATCTTGGGCTTATTTTCCTTATATGGTTCGTATCTTATTTTTCACACCATCTTACTATTGGTTTGGATAATATATAATTAATTATATTATTGGGTGAAGGATGAAGATGGTAGAATTTAAAGTGCATGTGCCCAAATTGTCATGGATATAAGGGGAAGAAGAAACCATCTAATAAATACCACCTTGAGTACACCCGGCCAGGAAAACAGGCCTATTACCTACCGTCATCAGTAAACCAGAATACACTAGCTTGATGTTTTAGTCTTTGTGTCCCCCGATACAACGTATTTCATATCCCGCCCCCCCTTTTTTCACAGGCATAAATATTTAGGGATGGTCCTGTTTGCACTTAGAATTTTAATATAAATATTGGTACATTTATTAGTTTTTGTTTTACTTTAAACCTTTTATGTGAAATATTTTTAATTGTATTAAAAAACGTAATCACATGCAAATTCTGAATATTCTAGCTTTGATATAACTAGTACTACTTTGATTTTGTTGCTCATATTTTATAATATAAAACTTTTACAAAATGGTCTGGGGTATTCCCCAGACTCGTGCTCTCGGTGCTTGAGATTCATCAAGTTCTAGGACTCCTGATTACGTTTATACCCCCCACATCACTTTGGTGTAGTAAATATAACGCTTAAAAGCTTTTAAATCTATCATGTATTACATACATGCCTAATCACGTCGTTTCCTTACGGGGTAGGCAAGAAACTGTGTATATAGCTTAAAAACAACCGCGCACCTAATCTATCCTCACTAACTTTCTCCACACGTCCTTATCCTTGTATACTTCCTTCGATTCAACGGCATCCATACATCGAGTCATACATGCTCTTTTATTCTTAAAATTCTCAATGTTTCTCTTTTTCACACATTCATTTACAACATTTAGTCATGTGTTACATGGCCTACCCCTTTCTTTTAATCCATACTCTACCTATAATATTTTGCTTCGTCGCTCGATCCAAACTCATCTTATAAACACGCCCAAACCAACGTAAAAGGCTTCTTTCACATTGACCTACTGTATTCCCTTTTAAACCACACTCCTTCAGCACCAATTCATTACCGACTGTCCATACGAGTTAAAATCTATCATAGGTACCAATACATTTTTTCACCCCAGCGTCTTACTACCCGTTCGGGTTATACGCTGATGTACTAAGTATGTTAATGGTTTTAGAAATTAGGATGGCTATATCAAAGAAAGTGTACCCATATTTGCGTGGATGGAGGGTGGAAAACCATTCTGGAAAAACCTAAGTACACCTGATCAAGATTCGAACCTAGATTTACCCGTCATCGGCAGTCTAGTCCAATGCGAGAGTAGCGCGTTAGACCACACGGTCACTGAAGCGGGTAGGAAATAATACTGTAAAAGTAATTTATTAAATGACTGTGTGTTTTTATTTCACTTTAAAAATTTGGATTAATCGACTAATCTTAATCAAATTTGTAGCATAGGTGCGAGACAGAAAGAAATCCTTATTAATATTTTAGTAATAATTAATTGCATTCACCTATTTCAAAATATTAATTCTTGTATTAGAAGGAACTTAAGTAGGTCACGAGTGAATGTCCTATTAACATGACATGCAATAAGGAGATAGTAGACAATGTTTCAGACAAAAAAAAAAGCAATCAGTAAACCTCATAATATGTTACCCAAACAATGGTATGTTGTAATATACACTTGGCGTTTACATATTCACTATCAACGTCGTGAAATATATAGGCCACGGTGTTGTTGACTTCAAAATAATTTTGTATACCATTAACAAATATTGTTTAAAATCTACTCGTTCTGCCTAGTATAAACATATTCATTTATTTACCATTTTAATAATTTTATTTCTGATATTTGTAAAGCTTAATTTAAAAGCGCTCGTATTATTGACACGTTAGCTCTGTCAGTGTGATTAATGACTTAAGGAGGCTTGGTTCAAATCCTGCCAATTATTTTTCATCGCTTCTAACAATCCATCTAACATTTTAATAGCTCTATTTAAGTAGAGCTGAGATATATATAACTCGGAGGAATTGTTTCTGCATTTGTGTGGAAGGGAAGAGGGAAGCCATTTAGGTAAAAAGCACCTTTAGTTCACCCAGCTGGGTTTTTATTCCTGACCTTTCAATCACTGGCTAAATCAGATTAGTCGAGTCTGACTTTTAGTCCACGTGCCCACCAATGTGGTCCCACCAAGGTGTCAAATGTATCACTTCAATTTGATGCGTGTTTCCTTTGATCAAGTAACTTTATATTAGACGAGGCAACATAACAACCTGCATTAAACTAATTTACCTAAAAGGTCAATCTTACGAAGCTCTAATCTCAAGGTGACCTGGCGGTCTAGGGGTAAGATGTCAGACTTCTATGCTGGCGGCCGGGGTTCAATCCTCGGTCCCGGCACAGATTTAATCTGATTACCAAATCCCTCCTTCACCTCTGACAAGAAATATTGTGAATGTGGGGAATTCCAGGCCTCCACCGTGGTTCGGATTCCACGTTAAAATGTAGGTCCTTCAGTTCATCTCACAATCACCCTACCATTACACATTAGCGTAAGTGCGTATAACCCGAACGGGTAGTAAGACGTGGTGCTAATAATAATTTTATCTCAACTAATATGAATCATAGAAAACTATTTCTTATATCAAATTGAAGGTAACATTATTATGAAGGTCTTGTTATCACGAGAATTTAAATAAAGTTCATAGTAAATTAATAAACAATTAAATATAAAATTAATATAGGCCTATATGTTTGAGCTTTAAATGGGGAATTTAGAAGGATACTTAAATTTTTACTGACTAGATGTTCAGCACAAATAGCTAGGCTGTGATAGTTTGTAGGTGTGACATAAGCTCAACCTTTTGTTTCATTTAAACTACGGTGTTTAGTAATTAATGAAAAGTTAATGAGGCACACAGAGTTAATAACTTAGGCGCGCCCATGTGTGTTGGTTGATCGGGCATGTGAAATACTACTGCGTGCCGGATATAGTTAAAATGGGTGGTTCCACTCTGTTAACTTCAGTCAAGTGAAGTAGTTAGAGGCCGCGCATTTGGGACCGAATATTAAACTCGTTCATCAGGTTTCATTCTTCGAGCTACCAGGAACCTTATTTTCTCTACCACCCCAGTGCAAATAAAGTTGTAGACACTCTAATCATGACCAGTTACGAATTTCATGACATCCATTTGTAATAATTAGCTACTTTCGAGCAATCTTACAGTCTGATTAACACTAAGAAAATTTTTACTTTTGAAAGACGCTGTTATAAAATTATCAGATACTTTCAGGTTGCTTGAAGTCTTGAAATCTAGTGATTAGGTAGTCATTAAAGTGGCCACTTTGGTCAGCGAGAAAGTATCAATCGCTGTCAGGCCACCATGGCTTTCAATACAATGGTTTGGGTCGTTTTATGGAACTTCTCTAACCATTCTAAGATATACTCTCTTTTAACTTTAACCTACAACTACCCTTTTTCATATCACTAAGAAAGAGAGGAAACTTAACTACTAAATATATTGTCTCAAGGTAAAGAGGAAAGATCACTGCTAGTTCATTAATATCTTAAACTTTTCTGTGGTAAGCCTCTCAAAAATTACTCTATTTTTTAGAGTAGGGCTAATTCTAGAGTTCTTTTTCATCAAGCCTGGTCTCAAAACTTCAAAAATATATTTAAATATTCGTTTATAATAAGCTAATGTAACATTTTCACACATTTATTTCTATTAATAAAACTCAACGTATAGGGTTGATAGGAAAAAAAAGCCCTGTTAGAATCTTTCAACTTTATTTCGGCATGACACATATTTTTAAATAACGCACCATAGAATTAAAATATTGCGTTAGAGCTGAACGTCTACGCGGCAATTTCTCGTTTACCACGTAAACCACATTCAACGCATTTTTTAATATTTGTGTTTCAAATATAACTTTTTTTCCCATTCAATTCTCATTAAAATTATTATCATTATTGATATTATTACTACTATTATTATTCGAGACCATTAAGGACTCAAAATTATATTCTCACGCAGAATTTATTGTTGCACTATTTCTGTTTTCAGAATATTCAATAAAGGTATTTGTTGTATAACATGAACAGGTAGTAAGACGTGGTGCTAAAAAAAAGTAAATAAAACAAAAGCATTTATTGTAAACTTGCCCTTGAACGTATAGACAATCATATCCTTCGAGCCTCTTGAAATCCAAAATTTTTCTCTCTCATAAACTTTTACAAGCTCACCACTTTTGGGCGTTGTTGTATTCATAAATCAAACTTTGGATTAACGAATTTTATTTTGTCGCAATAGAAAAGAAAAACTATTAAAAGAATACTTATTCAACAGGAATGCGTTAAAATGATTCAAAAATGTTAAATATTTCTAAAAATGCCTCTAAAAGGGTGCAAACCAAGAAAATATGACATAAAATTCCAAAATTAAAAACAAATAGGGCATCATGGACAGAGTTTATAGATTTATAAGCATTGTATTTGATGATCCAATATGTATGCGTACAGTAGCCCCATGGCTTCTTTGGTGCTGACTGACAGCTCACAGCTGACTTCTGACAGTCAAGATTTAGGTATATACCTAGATTTTGACCGTCAGTAGTGACAGCTGCTAAACACATGTTTTTGCAGATCATATGCTTCGGCCTAGGGATACATAATTTGGCTTGTAACTTTTCAAAGCTTTTAGCTGTCAGCTGTGAGCAGTCAGTCAGCACCAAAGAAGCCATGGGGTCTAATGTATAAACCGAAACTGTTGGGAGACACAATGTAAAAAAAGAGTAAGTCTCTTAGCACTGCATTTTACTAATTCGGGCTATAAGCCTATGCACTAATTACACTAATGTGTTAGGAATGAGGAAGGTTGAACTTATATGAAGTGCACCCGCATTTGAGTGGAGATAGAGTGGAAAAATTTGAGGAAAACCAACCTCAGTGCATCCGACCAGAATATAACCCCAATCTCCTCATCTGTAGCACTCTTGTCTATTGTGAAAGTAGTGCCTTAAATCTTGCGGCTACCAAAGTGTGTGAAAATTAATTTAATACTAATAAAAGAGGAGCCCTCGAAGTGTGGACAGCCAAGTCTACGTAGTTTTTCTACAAATTTACCCAATGTTTTATGTAATATAACAAAATATAACTACTTGTGCGATCCAACCATACCTTTGATTATTTTACGATCTTTATATTAAAACAAACAAACAAGATATCAACAACAATTATTTCAAATCGAATACTTTTTTTTGCCTACGATCCCAAATACTGTATATTTAAATATAATTCTTTGGAAAATTTTCCAATTGAATTAGAATCGAAGCTTCTAAAATGAAAAGATTTCATATCGAATCGATTATTAGACTAAATAATACTTATATATATTTTGAATTGAAGACAATAAAAATATTACTCATAAAAATGGCATCCAAAAATAATGAAAATGTAATTAATATCCCACAATTTACAAGTATCAATCAATGAACAAACTATTAATAATGTGAGTTAATAAACTAAAATTGAAAGTAACTGTAACCAACAACATGATTTAACTGAAATGTTATAGTGACAATTTTAGTTAACTTATATTTTTATAATGAATTGGCTATAAATACTATATAAAGTTAAAATATTGTAAAGGCTTGACATCTTGATTTGAATTTAAAATTACATTTAATTGAATCCGAATATGGAATCTATTTGAATTTGAAATTTTGAATCTTTTAAAATAACATTTGATACTATAAGGTATGCATCATTCATTATGTGTGCTGTGCTCATGGAGACAAAAAACGGCCTATTAATCAGAAGAATTTATTGATTATTTTAGTTCAAAAGAGAAAAGTAGGTATTTAAAGTAGACTGACATTTTTCGTACCTAAATCACCAATAATAAATAGTAGCGTCGAGAAATTTGACAACATAGCTAATCATGAATATTTGTTGTGAATTATTGACTAATTATTTTATCAGTGTGTTGGCAGCAATGTATATCGAACAGTTAGAGGAAGCGCGCTTTTATTTATGCTACGCCTGGTGACTTTGGCTCTCGATTCAAGGCCAATACGTCACGTTCCTTATTCCGGTTCATTCCGGGTCTAAAATAACTGACACATAATTTATTTAGAGTTTTTTTTATTTCGTAGCTACCTGAAACGGTAGGCACGGGAACTAAACGTTTACTCATTTAGTCTAGTTGGCCGTTGATCGAGGGGTCACGGTTAGAGTTCTAGCCGAGTATACTAAGGGTATTTCCCCCCTTTTTTATTTGACCAATCTTTCTCCCCACAAATGCTGGTACATTTACTCAAATATTTATCTTCCTAATTACTACCCTATTAATATATTCAAATACGGTAGCGTTGCGAACAAATTTGGGGCGTTTGTAATCCCTGAAAGAGAAATCACCCAGGTGCATTTGGTCGTGTCGACCCCAGTCCTTCTTATTCGGGATTAAGGCGTGCCAACCACCCGTCTAGCCCCCTTCTGTCTGGATATGATTAATTTTCTTCTGCTGGGATAATCCGCTGTTTCTAGTTTAGTAAAGTAGGTCTTGTTCAGTGATCCGTCCTTATCTTTCACTCTTTTCTTGTGTCTACAACGCACAGCACTGGGCCGAAATCGGTTAACGACGGCAAATTGTATGTTCCCTGTTACATCATGTAAAGTAGAGCACAGCCATTATTAATATCTGACACCCAATTTCAGTTACGGACCGCGCCGAGTAGAACCGATAATAACATTTTCCAGATTTTTGAGTTAAATTTTTTTCAGATTGATCTTTTATTTTTATTTCACTTGTCATAGTTTAATTTCCCACATATCGATAGCTCAAAGAATTAGACATTACATTCGGGATTGACACTTGAGAGTAGTGGAAAAAAGAGCACATGAACGTGGCCTATGTATATATAATCGCTTTGCTCGCTGGGGGCTCCGTCCCCTAACCTCCAGTGAGTTTTCTTTCCAAGTGGATGTAAACTAATGTAATTCCAGATAGGTCTTACCGTTTAGCCACAAGAGACCTCCAAAGAAAAATCCGCACAGACTTTAAAGTTGCTCCGCCATTTTGAATTTTTTTCGGGGGTTAAAAAGTATTTTTTTAAAACTTTTTTTGGAATTTTCACGTCGGTTACAGGCTAGAAGCTATAAGTTAGCCAAATTTCAAGTTTGTAGCTTATCTGGAAGTGGGTAAACATTAATGTCAGTGATTGAGTCAGCCATGTGGCTTTATATATATAAACCCCACCGCATCCCGCGTCTTAATACCCGTCCGGAATATACGCATTTTAATTACGATATCAAGGTAGGAGTGAGTAAGATATAACTGGTGTTTGCATGCAGGTAGAGGGGGGAATCATCCACGAAAACCCCCTCTAGGTACACCCAACCGAAATTTGAACCCCGACTAGATAGTATGACATTTAGTCCAAGCACACACTAGTGGTGAGGGTGACCTCGATAAGTCCTGAGAGTTATCCCAGAAATGTGGTAAGATTAATTTCACAACTAATTGAAAATACATTTAAGATTTGTATTCACATGGCAGAAGGTTTTTTTAATCTGATGAAGTAGCCTATACGCTCTAACCGCAAAGCACAACATAATTGTGAAATATTAGTATAATCTTCACCACAAAATAAACCCATTTAAATTGTTTATGTGCCATATATGCGATATAAATGAGTTAATAATAAGTGCACCAAGTTGTGTATAGGCTGATTTTAGTAGGAAGAACAGTATTTGATATTTACTTAAGCTACCAAATCAACTTTAATATATTTATCCATCAAGTCATGCTATCTGAAGCTGTGAAATTTAATAAATATTATCAATACCTATAAAATAACCTTAAAATTTAGCACAATTTTATCGATGTTGGGAACAAATAACTATATTTGAATTTTCAAAACTGTTCTTCCACCCAAAATAGGCTATAGTAGGTAAGGGCCATCGTTAGGGTGCTTATTTTGTTTTTAGTAGTGCTGCTGAGATATTTTTAAGTAATATTTTTTTACAAAATTAACTAGAATATCCCATTAAGTAAGACACGGTGATTATATATATAATATAATAATAATTATATATAAAAAAAAATCCCATGGTGATTATATATATAATATAATGATAATAATTAATATATAAAATGACCGCGTCTTACTTAACGGGGTAGGGATGAGGAAGGAAGAACTTTAGAGGTAATCTACCTGAATTTTAGTGGATGGAGAGTGGAAACCACTTAAGAAAAACCACCATCAGTAAACCTGACTGGGATTTATAACCATGATCTCCCCGCCATCAGCAGGCAAAACTATCACGAGAGTGACGCCTTAAGCCATTCGGCCATTGAAGTGGGTGATATATTATAAACTTTAAACATTTTTTAATTAAGAACGCGTTATTAACATTATTTTATAAATTATAACCAAACTAACGTTTTCCAGAGGGTCATTGGCATAGTAATTAATGAAAAATTGCAAACTGTGTTGGAAATTCCTCAATTTATCACTCATTCACAAATTTTAGTACTACACTACCATCTCACATCCGACTAGCCGGGTTTTTAGATGCAGAAAACTTATCGAAGAAAGATTTTCAGCGTTATTTATTTTACAACAGCGACATTGGATCCAGTTTGAGAGTCGTTTTCATTTCAAGATAA
>CABFOV010000230.1:0-35277 GCA_902141375.1 Timema poppense
CCCTGAAACTCCTGGTTCTTCTCTACTAACATCCCACAAAAGAGATAGTACTGACCAGTGAAGTTTATCCCATGATCGACAAAGAAAAGCTTGAAACTGAACTAAAATTATTCTATTGTAGGACTGATATTTATGAATATTGCAAATTAATTGATCTTCTGCAATTTATCTTGAAAAATAATCTAAATGATGTTTTTAGTCAAATTACAAACCAGATAAAAATCTTCTTGATCATTCCCATGACTACATTAGAGACAGAGCGCTGATTTTCAACATTTAAAAGAATAAAACAAAATTAAAAAGCACTATGAATTCGGGAAGACTAAATGCACTTGCAGTACTTTCAATGGAGAAAAATTTCCTCAGTTGTCATCCAGAGATCAAGGAGAAAATTAATGAAATTTTTCTGCAAATTAAAACAAGAAGAATGGATTTCATTTTTAAATGAATAGATCAAGCTTGAGCTGTAACATTTTAAGTTAAAGTAATTATAAAATGTTTTGTTTTTTGTTAATATTTTACCAAGTTCCTGAATAAATTTTCTTTTTATACATGTTTTTTTCCCTTTTGCACAATTTTAAAACAAAGGCTAAAAAAAATCTGGAGCAACACCCCCACTAATTTTAGCTACGAGCCGCCACTGCTCAGCTTAAGAACCATTATTATATATCATAGACTTATTCTCTCACATATTAAGATAATTTCTTAATAAATGCTAGAGATTTAATTACATCAGTAACACAGTTCTCTATCTTAAAACGTGGATACTTTAGAGCTTATAAAACTAACTTGTCTAGTCAATATGAAAAAGGTTAACTTGATGTATCTTACAGCTATAAAAATTGACACTACCAGCCCAAATGGAGAGTTGTAGAACACATGATTTGGCATATCATACTGCTATAAATCCACATGGCTCACTCACTGACATTAATGTTTACCCGCTTCTAGATGGGCTAGAAACTTGAAATTTGTCAAACTTATAGCGTCTAGCCTGTAACCGACGGGACGAGCAAAGCGAGTGGATACCTATTAAAGTATATATTTAGAGCTGTGAGTGGAGGAATCCTACTATAGCTAAGTTCATGCAAATTGGTGATACAAAATTAACCGCTCGATGAACAGAAAAGGGAAGGGCAGAGTTTCACTTTAAAACACGTCAGTGTTGATGAATGGGTCGAAGGCGGGTTTGGGAGGCACAAGTGTATCAGGACGTTCCTGACCCTTGGAGCCATGCTTTGTGCATATCACCATCCCTTCACTTTGTGTAACATTAAATTATCAATATTGTTCCATCACGATATAGTTTAGTGGCGAATACCTTCAGCCATATACCAGATATCGTACAAATAGGTTGAACATTTTTCTTTGAACTAACGATCGAAACCAATTTCATTACCAATCAAAGCATGGGCGTTGATTATTGTCCTTGGGGGCAGCCATGTTATTTGATATTGGTTTAAATATAGTTGTTTTTAGACAATATATTTTATGTTGTCTAAACCCATTTTAATAATAGTGTTCCAAAAGTGAAATTTTTCAGAAAATAATATGCACGGAAACAATAATATCTACCATCTTAACGGCAATAAAACGTAATTGTAAGATGTATATAAAATTAGAATGGAGATTTCAAAATATTATGTATTCTTTATAATTTAGTCACATTAAACTAAATTGTTGTTTGTTTTTTCCTGCGGAGTTAAAAAGAGAAAATAATGTGACGTAAAAATGATGAATTACCATGCGGGAAAGAAAGGGGGATAAACGTAGAACTATATTGATAAAGGAAAGCATTGCAAACTCAGAAAACGACACATAATCCCCTCCTGGCTCTAATATGGTCTTACAAAAGTATTTAACCCTTAAGGGAAAGTAGGAGCTTTCTGCTAATTAAAAGAAATTAAAAACGTAATTATTGTTCGTGTCAATACATTCTTAACCAAATTTTGGTCGTTCCTGTAAATTCTCTTTAAAACCACCTAACGGATGTTTTCATGCGTCTCAGAAGATATGTCATACACAGTGATAGTTTACTTGACTATTAATTGGAAGGACTAGATTAGTATCCCGGCCGGTACGATATCGACTTTATAGTTTATCATATTTTTTACAAGAGAATGCTGCT
This sequence comes from Timema poppense, assembly GCA_902141375.1. Classification (NCBI taxonomy): domain Eukaryota; kingdom Metazoa; phylum Arthropoda; class Insecta; order Phasmatodea; family Timematidae; genus Timema; species Timema poppense. Next base: position 2,129 of record CABFOV010000230.1, read on the forward strand.
ATTACTTTATCTTCGTTTGTAGCGAGCCCAACAGCAGTAAGTCGAAGTAAAAATGTTGCTATAATATAAATCAAAGATTCAAATCAGTTACAAAGTTGCAAAAGTAGTAAACTTCGTAAACTATAACAATAGCTGAATATTTTTCAAATAGTTTACTTATTCTGTCAAAGACGTTATCAAGTTTGTACGTGCTAAAAGCATGATTTTATTCATCGTCTGCTTTTAAAATAAATTGAGAAATAAAAAATAATCCATATTGTAGGGGTAACTCATACTCCCCTACATTTACAGGATAGAAAAACCCAATTCAGGTGCTTGGTTTTAAAAAAAACACATTGTAATTTATAGTATCTAGTTAAAAATATTAAAACTATATAAAATTATAGTAAAAAAATAGATTTAGTAAGGGGTTCAAGCCCTCTAATACAGGGATCTTCAACCCGTGGCCCGTGATAACATTTTTTGCCGCCCACTGACTCATGAAAAATGTAAAATTATTTCAAGAGAAAGAATGACAAATGCAGATATATTTTTTTACATAAAAAACTAATATAATAAATATGTGTTTAATTTACGTATTTAATGGTATTTTATAAGCGATTTTTAGTCTTTCCGCGAAGAAAGGTATTGCGTTTTAACACAAATGTTCTTTGAACCGGCAAATGAAAACTATAATAGAGAAGAAAATTCACACTACCTTCTGCTATGAAAAATCTAAAATAGAAAAAAAAAAAAATAGAAAATACTTGACGAGAAATAATAATCCCTAGTGTGGGTGTAATTGTATAAGAATGAGCTAATAGGAATATTTTAATGGGTATTTAATCCAAATATTGTCAGTAAAGTATTGGTGCCAGCGAGCCAACAAGAGACAGACAAAAAGGTTGAATACCCTTGATCTAATAGATTGGTTTATGTTCCGTGTCTTTACATTCGTATGGCTATCAACTTTTTTTTATGTTTAGCACCACGTCTTACTACCCGTTTGTGTTATACGCTATTCACAATTTAATCACACTAATAGAAAAGGGGTGAGGATGATAGAATTAAAACCCGCATTTGCGCGGAGGGAAACTATTTTCCCAAAATCACTCACAGTACACCCGGCCTGAGATTCGAACCCTGACCTCACTCACCATCTTAGAAAAACCAGACAAGACTAGCCACGTGGCCACCAGTACGGGTGTTTGAAATAAATACAAATTTATTACGGTTTTACGGAACATGATTTATTTTATTTTATTATCATGATTTCGAATAAGGCGTTTCCTGCGTCGGATCTTCATATAACAAGAAAATTGAGACAAGCTACTGAACATCAATGCTTACAATAGACAGCCTAACAAACAGTCGAGATGAGATTTTCACTACACAAATAAAAAAGAGAAGAATGAAAAAAGAAGACACACACACACAAAACCAACACATAACAAAGAAATATAAACATTGGAGCCGTATTGTGTTTGTCCCGTTTTCAAGCAAGTGGAGATATCCTCGAATTTAAATTTGATTTTTTTTTTTGTTGGAAAGGAAGGAGTTTATTTTATTGAATTTAGAGCTACTCGTTTATGGTATCATTTTCTCCGTTGCTTAACACTTTAATCGTGTAAAGTGTGTTCTTGTACTTACATGTGATAGGATGGGATTTATAAAAGAGATGAAATTTAAAAAGAACTAAAGTATAAATGAATAATAGACTTGAATTTTTTATTTTTTTATTTTTGACCAGTAAAACTAAATTTATCATTAGAATGATTAGAGAATGATTTAATCTGAAGAGTTTTGGCTTTAAAGATACATACGTTTTATTTAATACTAACAGAAGTACCCGGCGTTGAGTAGTTTACCCCAGGCAATGATTTTGTTCTTCAAACAGACAAAAAAAATCTTCATTTTATTTCTTCTGACACAGTTTTTGATAAATTTTTAAAAAATCTTCAGAAAATTTGAAATTTTAGCCTTGAGGTGCACATCATTGGGAACAGTGGCTACTAATTTTAAAATTGAATTCCTCTGTGTGTGGTAGATATCACTCTCATGACAGAAACACAAATTCTTAATTTTATTAAACTTCGGGGACTGTCGCTAAAAAAAATGACATGAGGACTGGCGCAAGTGCATTTTTGCAACATCCTATAGTGTTCTAAATAATAGTCAGAAACACAGACTTTAAGACATAATACTATTGTTATTGGAGAAATATTATTAAATACATACTTGAATAGTATTGTATTTTTGTAAATTTTACTAAAAAAAATGATAATGATGTTAAACTTGCATAAAAACATAACTTATTATTAGGCATTATTTTATATTTTACTATATTAATGATTACTTACTTCTACATTATTATCGTATTAATTTATTTTAAACGTACAGTGGTGATGAGCCAGACGTATGACATTACGGCTGGTGCCGTTGCATATTCACAACATGCCTGCAAGGTGCTAGTTAAAACTCCCGTATTTTAGAAAATAAACATTTTTTTTTTAAATATTTGATGTCATCATACTACACAGCAGGAACTAATTGAATACTTTGAGGGAATCCGACCTAATTACCTTTAATTTTCTAAACATTAAAAAAAATTACAGCTGTTGTGAAAATGCAACAGAACTAGTCACAGAAGGTTATTATAGATTGTTTACTTTATAGAAGATATTCTACCAGCCGGGTAGTATTATTTTTCCCTCTGTGCCTTACTACCAGTTTCAGTCTATTGATACGCTTACAATTTTGGTTTAGAGATGAGAAAGGTATAACTTTTATGAAATATACTCACATTTGCGTGGAGAGAGAGAGAGAGAGAGAGTTGAAAACCACCCAGGAAAAACTACCCTCAATACACCTGAACAAGATCTGAATCCCAATCCCCCCACCCCACCCCAACAGTAGTCCAGTTTATTCAAGAGTGATGCCTTAGTCCATACGACCACTAACTAAGGTTAGAACGTCTTTAACTTTGATTAAATTATTTGACAACTAGTTATGAGTAAAAATTCACCATTTTATTTCGAATAGTTGAAACAATTATAATTTGCCAATTTAAAGTTAGTTAAATATATCCTTAAGACATCTTGTAATATTTAATATATTATATATATATTTATTAACTATTAATATACAATATCATAATAACTATAATTATTAATTATATATATAAAATATTATTAATAATCTGATAAAAAGTTTATAGGCTAATTAATTTTGTACAAATACATGTATCCTATAATATTATAATATATAGACAAACATTATGTTTTTCCTACCTTTTGAATAAACCATTTTGGTCAGAGAGCTACAAATAATAAAATTTGCGTGCAAAACTGTATCTTTGAGAGACTGGAAAAATGTAGTGTAAGTTAGAACTTATAAGATACAGAGATATAAAAATAGCTGATATGTTAACAATTTTATCTTGGGGGAGCTCAAAAATCTTAATTAATTTTAATTAGAATTAATTCTTTATAATTTTTTAGAAACATAAAATATCAAAGCATTAAAAAAAATCAGCTTTCTTTAAAAATGTTCTTAACTGATTTAGATTATATTTTAAAATATATTTTTTCATTGAAATGAGCAATTATTCTTAGAGATAAAACTTTATTTGAAGTCGCATAGTATTATTTTATAGCAAGAATGCACACACAAAAGATTTCCTTATCTCGTCTGGGACGATCAGTATATACTTTTTAAGAGGCAGAAAAAAAAAGTTTGAAGAAAATGGGTCTGAAGTACGCAAAAGGAGATAAAACTTTTTTTTTATTATTACAATATCTCAACATAAAGTTTCCATTGGTCATATCTTAACCGCTGACCAAAATGTTTTCATGGTCGATCGAACATAAAATGTAACATAAAAAAAAGAAAAGAAGTATGGCTTTTTCTTCACTCCAAACGATCAAAACATTTTATATTCATACAAACCGATTCCTACAATTTTTAGTGTACACGAAAACATTTGAGGGGAGGGTGAAGGAGAAGCGAGAAGGTCTCAAAATAGGGGGTTGGCTGTTATATATAGAGAAAAAAAATCTGACTTTAAGGCTGAGTGAATGCTTTGCCGTCCATTTGAAAAATAATTTGTAATTTTAGTTCTCACCATAGCTAAGGTGACCATCCGTCACGTATTTTACGGGAAAGTTTCGTATTTGAGAGTCTCGTCTCAATTTTTTTTACAGGCCCGAAAAAAAACGCGTATATTTTCAGCATTTTACCATGCGTCCCTATTTTAGATATTACATGGTGTGAATCAATTAAACTTTGGTATTTTAAAATATTTCTCTTTCTTTGTTTACTAAAACATAACAATAATACAATATTTTCTGTTTTAATTTTACAAGAACAGCCCTGAGTTTTGAATCTAGCTGTTGGGTGTTGGTAATCCCCGAATTCTTATCTAATCACTGCTTACTGCTTTTAACGTAATGGACGGTCAGTGTACCTCAATATCTATATTAAATAACAAGCGGTAATAGTTATAAATTAATAATAGTAAGCATAACAATTCAATAATAATAATAATAATAAATGGAGTAGGCCGAGTATCCAACCTTTGAAATGATAATGTCCCGTATTTGTATTATTAGAAAATGGTCACCTTGACTATAACTAATCTTTGTCAAATATGGATACATTTAAAATGTCTACATCTCCTTCCTTTTATATAACCTGATGCTTCGAAGCATAATCAATCAGGACTCTATTCACTTACACCCAAGTTATCAGTAATAAGAGACTAAAACAAAATGTATTAAAACATCCGGTGACCTGGCGGTCCAGGGGTAAGGTGTCAGACTTCTATGCTGGCGGCCGGGGTCCAATCCCAGGTCCCGGCACAGATTTATCTGATTACCAAACCCTTCCTTCCCCTCTGACAATACATCTTGTGAATGTGGGGAATGCCAGGCCTCTACCGTGGTTCGGATTCCACGTTAAACTGTAGGTCCTCCATTTCATCTCACAATCATCTTACCATTACACATTAGCGTAAGTGCGTATAACCCGAACGGGTAGTAAGACGCGGTGCTAATAATAATAATAATAATAATAATAATTAAAACATCAGCAATCTTCAGACAGTCAACAATTTCCTACCCACACCAGGACATGCGTGGTCAAAAGTTCCAGTCTCACTCTCGTCTTGTCTCCTTCGTAAGTATTGCCTACTGAAGAGATCGGGGTTTGAATCCCACCGGCTGCATTGAAGTGTTTGTCTAATAAATGTATTAACATTCGGGTTAACATCCTCTAAATTTTCTTTGCCCTCTCTACACTATTTGTGCGTCCATCCTGGACTGGTGGTCAGACGGAGGGACGGGTATATGTTTACATGCATGTTTATATGTATATGTAGATTCCTGTGTATAAATCTAGTGTAAATAAAACGTAAGGTTGAAGTAAATATATTATAGTTGAGCTGGATGAGTGTCACAAAAGTCATTAAACCGCTGTAAATATTACTGCAAACACTCAAACTACAGATCTGAATTATTATTGTGCTTAAGACCCACTACTGTGTTCGCATGTTCTGAGGTGTTATACTCTCACACTATACTAAACTGTCGATGACGGGGAGATCAAGGTTCACTCCCGGTCGGGTGCACTGAGGCTGATTTTTCCTAAATGATTTATCACTCTCCCTACGGGCAAATGCGAGTACTCCTCCGCTAGATTAAACTTTCTTCATCCATAGCCATTAATGTAATTAGTAAATAGGCGTATAGCCCGAATGGGTAGTAAAACACAGTTCTAAAAAAAATTATATTAATGTTTTTTTGTCGCCACTTCCCACTACCTTAATTGAGGGGCCTAAAAGGAAAGGGATACAAGTGGAATTTTTGTGAAAAATGAGTTAAGTGCATAAATCCAAACTAGATACACCAAAGTAGATAATGGCAAAGGGATACAACAAAATTACCACTCGGTGCTGCTCTCTGGTGACTTGAAATTATACTGTTTGCAGAAACCTTCATCTGCTTACAAGCAAAAGGGTATAAGCTCACTTGTATCTCTTTGCCATTAATACTCTTATCTATCGTCAAACAAATTGCCACCCTCTCAGATTGATTTGGTCAAAAATCATATAAAGTAATTCCCAAAATTTAAGTCTCACTACTCTAGGAAAAATAATCCTAATAGACAGTACTTGGATTTTTCACTTAGTGTCAACAGAATGTTTGAGCTATATTTAGAGACGTGTCAAACTGAAGGAAAATTACCAGTGAAACTTCATTCTTATAGGATGATTTTCAATACTTGCTTTAATCTAAGCTTCCACAAACCCTACAGCGATACATGTACCACATGTGATACATTTAACAACACAATCAAAAATGCAACTGAGGAAGAAGATAGAAAAGAAAGTGCCACGTTAAAAGAACTTCACTTACGTAAGGCTGACTCAGTAAGAACGGCCAAGAAAAATGCTAGAGAGTTAGCAAGCAAGTCACCAAGTCGTGTTGCAATTTGTTTTGATTTACAAAAAACACTACCAACACCTCTGTTGACATGCAGTAAAGTGTATTATTTGCGTCAGCTTTGGGTGTATAACTTTGCTGTACATGATCTTGTGACAGGAAAAGCAAATATGTTTATGTGGTCAGAAACTGAGGGTTCAAGAGGCTCTCAGGAGATAATGTCTTGCCTTATGAGGTTTAACATAGACCTTTCACCCACAGTTAACCATATAGATGCATTTAGTGACACTGCAGGTGGGCAAAACAAGAATAAGAATATTGTCCAATTTTGGTCTTATGTCGTCAGTAATACTCCTGTAGCATCGGTAGATCACCGATTCTTGGTGTCAGGACACTCCTTTATGGACTGTGATCAGGATTTTGCTGTTATCGAAAAGGTAAAGAGAAAATGGTCTAATGTTTTTGTTCCTGATGACTGGTGTTCAGTGGTTTCCAAAGCCAGCAGAAAATTCAAAGTAAAAAAGATGGAACTCAACGACTTTCGATCAATACAGGCAATGAGGATTCACATGAAAGATAACATAGTTGGTATATTCCAATCACGGTAGGAATTGACTTCTGAAAGGCCCTTTTCCCTACCATAAATCTACTATATAGTAGGATATTGGTAGGAAAAAAGACCTTTCAGAGAGTAATTCCTACCGTGAATGGAATATATCTGAAAAATCCAATGGCTGCATTTTGAGAAGTCCACACCATTTTCACTCTTCTACAAAGAGACGTTAAATGAATAAATGCTCTTTGAACGACTTGATTTGAAAAAAAGTTCTGGCAGACCACCCACCATTGAGTTAACTTCACTCTATGAAACTCCACTAAACATTAAACTACCAAAGTTCAGGAACCTAATGGAACTGCTCCCATTCATTCCTCCAATTCAGCACAACTTCTACAAGTCACTGCCCCATGAAGTAGAAGGAAGGAAAAGAAAACCTACAGGAGCTCAAGACACAACACGACAAGGAAACATGAATGAAAGAGAAGAAGAACTTGAGGACCACGATTATAATAGTTTACAATCAGACTATGATGAATAGAATTTTTTTAATCCAAAATAGAGGTGTCCCATAATGATTAAACTTAGGGTCCCCATTATTTTATGTTTCGATAGGAAAGAAGAGAATAAAATAATTTTCAAGAATTTTGAGAAGACAATTTTTTCAATAATTATTTTTAGTTGTAGTACTTTTGTAAAACTTCTTATTTTTAGTGCTTAAAATAGTTTTGTATCAATAAAAATGTGATAAAATGCAGTACTTTTATAAATTAACTGGCACAAACCCTTCAGAGTAAAGGGGTACAAGTGTACATGTTGGAAGCAGAAAGGTATAAGTGAAAGCAAGGGTTTAAAGGATTGTATGATATACTAACAAGATGATGATATAAATTGGTTTCAACTACATGAAAAAACAGCTAAAGTATGTAGATTTCCACCTAAGTATACACACCAAACCAAATTTTTACTCAGAATTTACAATAACCAACCAACTTTGAAGGCATTTTTCTCAGAAGTAGGAAAACTGCACTTGTACCCCTTTCCGTTTAAGCCCCTCAATTATGTTAATCTGATAGGGATGATCAAGGTCAAATTTTGGGCAATTTACCCGCATATGCGTGAATATTAATAGTGGAAAATTGTTTAGAAAAAAACCAGCCTTAGTACACCCGACCGGGATTTAAACCCCGATCTCACCATCATTGGTATTCCAGTCTTTTATGATAATGACGCCTTAGACCATTCTACCACCGAAGTAGGTAAGACAAAATGGTTTGTTGTATTTGGATATCTAACAATGTTTATTAAGGACCTAGTACAAAGGATTAGGTTAAGTAGGGTAACTTATAGTAAATCCACCCGAGTAAAACATTCCCAGCTCACCTAGCCGGTATTCAAATCCCAACCTCTCCCTCCAAGGGAACAAAAGTGCGATTAGGTTCTGCAACTTAGACCCCTCGGCCATCACTGCAAGTATGAAAGTAGATTTAGTAGTATGAACAGCCCTACATCACTTGAGAAACTAAAATGCTATCAAACTAACTAGCTACATATCCGCTCTCAATAACTAGTTCTCACAGTAAATGTATTAATTGTTGGACGCTGGCTAGTTCTTCACATAATTCAATGGGCACTGAGATCTGAAGATGGATCAATCGGTATGGAATGAATGCTACTGTGAAACTAGAGTTACTTGAATAAGATATTACTCTTAAGTGTGTGAATGTTGGTATGTTTATATTGCAGAACCAGGGACAGATTATGAGGGGGTCTATGGAGGCCATGGCAGTGAACTCTTTGTTTAAAGAGGCCCTTAGAAAACCACGCATATTTACATACATACATACATACAGACAATTATTTTAATTTAAATATTTGAAAATATAGTTTGTATAAAATAGGTATTATAAAGTGCAATTAAAGAGATAAGTATATAATCTCTTTCATTCCAACGAGCATAATTGAACTTTTCCTCGTGCCCAGAGTCCAAATGGAACCTGCTATATTTATGAGTGTATTTTTGAGCTTTTCCAGGGGTTTTCTCTGAAAGTTTTAATGGAAAAACCATCCGAGTTGGCTCTGAATGTACTCAGGGATACAATCTCAGGGCATATTTATTTTCTAAGAGGGCTAGAAAAATGTCAATGAACGCTTAGTAACAATCACAAAATAGTTACGATTATTGAGGAGGGATGGTCTAGCTGTTTTCTTCTTATTTTAGCATTTAGGCTAAACGCTTTAGCTTTGAGTAGCAGAAAATCTGCCTAAGAAGGGTGAAAATTTGAGATATGAGAACCAGTTTAGTTGTACCAGCAATATAAGCTAAATACGGATACATTAATTTAAAAGTGTTATTCCTAAAAGTGAAAACTATTAATGTGGTTGTTGAATGATCAGTTTATACTGAAAATGGTTAGGGTGGGGAGGCGTAAATAAGGGGATATAAAGGTAGTTCAAATTGTATATCCTTATTACAAAATTAGGAAAAGATTGTGGGGCTCCACATTTTGAGAGTGGCCCCCTGACCCCAAATTCCTCGATCTCACCATGTGCAGACTTGATTGGAAAACATAGGCAAATACATCAGGACTCGGTGACGGTTTCACAAACATACACAGTAAAATTTCCCTAGAAAATAAAAACAAACAAACAGTGCAATGGTACAGACAGTGCAAATTACAAGGTTTCGTAAAAATTAATATTTTTGCGGCATCCTGGCTCTCTAGCCTTTAAAATGCTTGTTTCTTTGTCAAAATCGGTTCAGCCAGATTCCGTCATTTTAACTACAGGAAATGGGCTTATCAAATTATTTATATATTGTCAATGATACTGCGAAATCAGTTTGTATATTATAAAAGGCCCTTCCCTACTTGTCCTTGTCCTAAGATCCATTATAGGGGTGCTCACAGGGAGACAGCAGCCATCATGAACTGTTCCCTTGTTCATTACAACGTGTGGTTCGTCGTCTCCTCTAGAGAGCTGCAAACTTGAGATAACTTACTATGTGTCAACACCCAGCCCCTTGTCATTAATTCTGAATAACCCGGATGAATAGTTTTGGAAGGGAGAATGTTGGTGCATCAATGAAACTTCTCCTCGGAGAAACTCCCACGAGACCAACTATGTACATTTGAGGTGCTCTTAACCATCTTGTTTGTTCTTAAGTTTATTATATTTATTCATTTATTTTCTACCGGGTTTCACTATCTGTTCCTGATGTACGTATGCATATTAATTAAGATAATATGTCAGGGAAGGAGAAGGTTGAATTTAGAGGAAATGTACATTCATTTTTGTGCTGGGGGGTTGGGAAAGCATTAAGGTAAAACACCTTCAGTACATCCAACCAGGATTTGAACATCGAGCTCCCCATATTTGGTAATCTAACCTATTGCAAGAGAGACACCTTAAACTATGCAACCCATCGCAGAGGATGTTAAGTTTATTCGATTTATCATTATAATCAAACACCTTATCTCAGTTGGTAACGTGTCTGCTTACCGAGCTAAAGGTGCTGGACTAGATTCCCGGCATGACCGAAAATTTATCATTGATAAAAATATGGGTTTACCCTTTCACATTGATAAATTAACGACCGGGGACTGGGTGTTGTGCCTGTCCTAGTCTTAAGATAAATTATAAGGTATATGAAGCAACGACAGGTCTAGCAAGCCGGTAGTGGAAAATATATGGCTTGAATAAAAAAAATACTGACCCAGGCTTGAAACAGATATAGATAAGTAAATAAGTAAATTTGTTATTACTACGTCCAATGATATAACTATTAAATAAATCGGTGAGCACGCAAACTAAGCGTCAAGCTCATCCAGTGTTTTTTTATCAGTAATGGGGAGGTCAAGGTTTTAATCCTGGTTGGTCATACTGACTTATTTTTACTAAATGGTTTCCCACTCTCTCTATCTCTCTCTCGTCTATCTTACGCATCCCCCTCTCCTCTTCACTAGGGTAATTGAAATACCTACATCCTGAAAGACCAGTAAGATTTGGTAGAATTTTATTTTTTTATTAAATATGTAATCCATGCAGTTGGGATTAAGAGTTTAACATAGAATAAATTTAATTTAGACCAAACAAAGCTACAAAGTTTCGTTAAAATTAAAATTGACATCCAGTTGGAAATGTTTCTGTTTATCATTTAAGTGTCAAAAATAAATTACTAGACACCTCTGGATCAATAATTTGATGGGTGACCTGGTGGTCTAGGGGTAAGGTGTCAGACTTCTATGCTGGCGGCCGGGGTTCAATCCTCGGTCCTGGCACAGATTTATCTGATTACCAAACCCTTCCTTCACCTCTGACAAGACATCTTGTGAATGTGAGGAATGCCAGGCCTCCACCGTGGTTCGGATTCCACGTTAAACTGTAGGTCCTCCATTTCATCTCACAATCACCCTACCATTACACATTAGCGTAAGTGCGTATAACCCGAACGGGTAGTAAGACGCGGTGCTAATAATAATAATAATAATAATAATTTGATCTAATTATTCTTAAAAGTATTTTTAAATTAATGAAAATATCTCTTCGTGTTCTTTAAGTCACAACGTTTCAGCAGACAAACTATTAAAATTTGTTATTATTTAAACAATTTTGTGGCCTTTGTTTGGTCTTAGATGTAACTTAAATTAGTCTTTGATGGGCTGTAGAGATATTTAACGCACAAGTTATATATTTTTATTAGTAAATAATAAAACATGCAATTCCAATAATATTTTATTTGTGTATATATAGGTACTCAACGTATGCTTTCTAAATAAATAATAGCCTCTTAATAGCTTAGATCAGGAAAAAATTTAAAACACTAAGAATAAACTCCCGAGAATGTAACTTTAGTATCTCGATAGTAAGACCCTATCTAAAGCTACTGGGATGGAAGCAGTGTCCTCTATACGCGTAATCATTCAGTCATCTGAAAGGATTGTGGACCTAAATAATTATTAACAATGGCCACAATTTTATAGGTCCATACACTTTCCTGAAAGATAACATTCACGATGTAAAAGTTAGAGCATAATAACATTCGTATAATTAAATAATTTGATAAATTATAAGAACGTAGATCTTTTAAACAATATTCATTTGAAAATTTTCAAAAGTAAATCTTTAGATAAGTAGGACTTTACAAAAATAATTATGTTAGTTTTTATCTATGTTAACAAAAACAAAACGAAGAGGGAGAGGTAAATTAATGACGCGATATTGGCTCCATAAACTTGCAACCTTTTACTTTCATTAATGTTGTGATTATATACAATACAATTCTAGATCTTTCTTTTATCTCTTTTATTTGTTTACTTTTTAATCAGAAGGTTTTTGACCGAGTGTGCTGGCTACTAGTGAATTATACTAAAAGTGGTCTTGACCATTAAGGTTAATTTTAAGAAAAAGCACTATCGATCTTCTTGAGAGTGGTTGGGGGAAAAAAACTGGGAAAAAACACCCTTAGCCCTAAGAGAGCCTTTGAGTAAGGGTTAGCGACCGCTGAACTAATCTTGTCAGCTCTAATAGTGCACGCACTATGAATGCATCAAAATGTTGTGTTCAAGACAATCTTTTTTTTTTTACTCGTGCTACTTTAACTTCAGTCTAGTTGCCACTTACACTAGAGTATCTAATTTATTTAATTTTTACCACTGCATCTTACTACCCGTTCGTCTTATACGCCACTATTTAATTTAGCTACACAGTATAAGGAGAGTGAAATGTATGTAAATGTGTCAGTATGCTCTTGGCGTATGAGAAATCAATAGACAAATAAACACTCATAGTGCTACCAGACAGGAATCGAGAACTCGGGTGTCCCGAATCATTTGCCATGGTTGTCCTTTTAAGGAGATAAACGGGGACGCCAGAAAAGTTAAATGTGTTAGTAATTTTTATATCAAAATATTTTATTGGACAAAATAAATCCAGTAGAAATATAAGAGTTTTATTTTCTTCACATGGTGATATAAACAGTGTTTAAATTTCTGTCAGGGGTGTCCTATAATCTAATGACAACTTTTTATCTTCATTTAAAACGTTTGTCAACTAATGCCTCTATGTTAATTCCAGATATTCAACAACTGTTGATATCCCCATGTGTTTAAAATAAACTCTATATTTCTACTGCAGCAATATTTGATTAATTTTGATCCCAAAAAAAATGTGCTATGAAAAAAAAGGCAGAAATACTGGCCTTTGCTCGCGTCCTCTTTCACCAGATTTTAGCAAAATATCACACTTTTGGCGTTAGGTTAGGGGTAATTTTGTTTGTAATTCCGTCCTGACAAGTTTTTAGGTCTAATATTGAGAGACATCCTTACCGACCCTAGATTGGATTCTGATACGAAGAAACATTTTTTAAATATAAAAGTATTTTTCGGTCAACAGTAATCAATAGTAAGCTATTATTAATGTTATTTTATAGGTATCGATAATACATATCAAAAGTGACAGTTGAAGAGTTGGGAGTGTAAATACATATATTATCTAGCATGGACTAATTCATGTCAAATCAATATCCCTGGTTTTATTTCCCAAACACATCCTATATATATATTGGGCGTAGATTTTCGCAATAGTAACATATATAAATTAGTAATGACAGTTTTTAATCTGATCAACCAGTTGAATTTATGTGAAATATTTATAAATCAGATTATTTTCAGTAAAATGAATTAGGCCTAATATTAATCTGCATAGGCCTAACCGTTCCTATTATACAGATGTAGCTACAATTAAGAATATATTCGCGTACCAGAAGCAATGAGTCTACGGACATGTACTGAGCCACGGAACACCGTTTGAAAAAAGAAAACACTTTCAGTCAAGAGGCCAGTGTTTGTTACCCGACCTTGTGTCCCGAAGGTTGATTTTTACGAAGTGATATCCAGTATCCTCCCATCAAGCGATTACTATCCACAAGTATTTTAAAATAGCATTACTAATACCACACGCACTTGTGGACAGGTGGAAAAAGGTATAAAACATAGAATTTTTTATGGTCACATTTTATTATATTATTATTAGGTTATATTACATGTATTGATAGTATATATCAAAGTTACAGCTATAGATAATATGATTTGACGTATGAATACGTGAAAGTCAATATAATAACTTTTCAAGTTGTCAGATAAGGTATGTTCTATTAAAATTAGAATATGTTGATAGTTGGAATCGATAATAGGCCTAATTCTTAAAAAATTGATCTCAAAGATAGAAATTACAAAGTAAATTTTCTAGTTAAAATAATAACATAGATTAAGTATTACTATTGCACAAAGTCAAACACACCCACATCGATGGGCACACAGACAATTTGTCAGGCTCGTCTAGTATGATTTGCTGGTAAAGGTTTATGCGGCTGAAAGGATGGATGTTTGAGTCCCGGCTGAGTCTATTGAAAGATGTTTTTCTTAAATTGTTTCCCGCGTTTCCTTTTCCTAAGTGTGGGTACATTTCCTCTCAGTTCTAACCGTATTTTTTTCACCACGTCTTACTAACCGTTTGATTCATACCCATATGCACTAATACTATATGGACGAATACGGTTGAATTTAGAGGAAGTGTACCCACATTTTCTTGGAGGGAGAGTGAAAAACCATTTATGAAAATAATCTCAGTACACCCGGCTGGTAATCAAACCCTGATCTCTCCGTCATCAACAGTCCAATACATTGTTAGAGTGACTCATATTACCAGTAATTAAAATGTGAATACGCCCGATGGATTGTATACATGGTGAGAAAAATTATACAAGGAATTTAAGGATATTTACATCAAAATACAATAGTATTCTTAATTTAGATGTATTGTTTGTTATTAGAGCGTAAAATATATATATGTTCCAATAAACTATATTTAAAATTTGGTAATAAAAATAATATTTCTGCCACCTACCACCACCGGCCACTCTTAACACATTATATCTCGTCTCTCAGATTTCTGGTTGGCAGATTGGAAGTGCCCTCAATTTAAAATATGTTGGTTTTCAATGGGAAAGGGATTTCAACGTAAAATGATTTTAATTTGAATCAACGGTCTGAAAATGTAATTCAATTATAGATTAACAAACTTCCCATGAAGCGTTCATTAAAAGAGAAATTGAAAAACTCGTACATTAGTTGCTAGAATTAGTTGTTTCGATCATAAAAAGAAACTAAGCTAATATAATATGTATTAAAGAGACAATATTATGTTATTGATCGTGTTAAAGGTGTTTTTTTTTAATAACGGGGAATCATGCACGTTATAAATTGGTCATGGGCCAAATAGAGTTCCAGAGCAGTAAGTATCTTTAAATTACCCCCTCCAAGTAAACTTTCCCCTCTTTAGACATTTAAATAGATCTGCTTTGGCTCTCAAGAACTCAGTTGGGACTTAGGAGTAAGACTTTCCAGGTTTAAAACCAATGCTACACATCCATTCAAAAACTGACACGCAATAAAAAATATTTATAGGTATTTGAGTCCTTTTAACACACTAGAAAAACAATATTATCTTCTGTGAGGCAGAAAATGCCGGTCGCAGAGTGAGATGGGGAAAGCGAGAGAAATGAATCTTTCAGACAAGGATAGTACAGTTAACATTCAATCTTGACCCTAGGGTTCAGAGCCATAAGTTGTGCTTGGAGAAATTAAACAAACAGATGAGAGGCATGTACTTAAATCCCAGCTGGGGAAACTTGTATCCTTTTACTTATTGTTAAGCTATTAACATAAAGATTAATAATATACTATATATTAACAAGCCATATTTTACTCGAACCAACATATGAATTCATAAACGAATATATAACAACTAAATTATTTGTAAAGTTAACTTATTACAAGTTTTTGTGGCATATAGATATATAATAACGAAAACTTACTATGTAAATTATCTTTAGAATAACATATTTGTTAGTTGCTCCCCGTATTGGTGAGCACGCGGAATAAACGTCAAGCTCGCATGGTCTGGTTTCATGGTGACAGGGTATAGATCTGTTACTTTTGATGTATTTGACACTATTAATATAAGTTAGTATACTTTTAACAATGTTGGTCGAAAAAGATATGTTTGAATTTTTTTAATTCGTAATAAAATTAAAGTATAATTTATTTTTTCTTATATAAAATAACTAATTATTTCTATAAATAATGAAGACAATTTGTTTTAGTTATCATCCCGTTTTTAAAATGTTTTGAAATATTTACAAAAAAGTTAGGAACATTGACTAGACAAAAATATTTAAAATAGTTTTTCTTAAATAAAAATGGAAGGATGGTATTTTTATCGAAGCCAAATTAAATTTCTAACAATACGTTTTTGTTCGTTGTTTTGCACTTGAAAAAATCATGTAATTATTATTTATATTATTTGTACCATGCAAATTATTTTTTAAATGTTTTATTGCAAAATTGTGTGTAACATTTAAATATAATCTGATAAATAATGTTATCACACCACATAATTCAAATACTTATTTTTTTAAATTTCCATACCTAAATTACGTGAGGGTTTTGGAGTGAGAGGTCAAAATCCATCTTACGTTAGGTTTTTAATAAATGTTTATGGTGAAACAAAATCTGAAAAAAAAAAAGTTTTTTGAAAATAATAATATTAATTGTAATATTTCACTCATATTTCATTTGCATACTGCAATAATTAAAATAATCTAAACTTTCATATCCCTAGCTTTATTACTAATCCTTATGTTTAAAAATAACCAAACAATTAAAATAATCCATTCTAATAAATCGTAAAAAATTACGTAACAGATAGGGGGATGTAAAATCTTAGGAGCCCTTACGTGCGGGGAGGGTAGTATTGAGTTTCATGGGGGGGGGGGGCGGGGGGAATCCTGACGTAATTTAAGGACACCTAACAGCTTATAATAACAAATTTATTGAATATTAATGTTAATTTTATAACTGTTAGTATATTTTTAACTAGTGAAGCTTCTTATCTGTTGACGGTAAAATTCTTTTCTAGGGGAAGTCGAAGCCGATATTACTTTTTGAAGCCACTGAATAGCGGGTAAGCCCCTTGATATAGAGACCTTTATTGTTCCAGCCGTGGGGTGATTCATTTCACAGTCATTATTAAAGAGAATAATTAATAAGGTAAACAATATTACATTTACCGCCGATTTGCTTCCCTAACAAGCAGAAGGTGTGTGTGTGGGGGGGAGGTGCGTCACCATGTCTGTCGCTGATTGGATAACGCATCCCCATATTTTTATTTCTCTGTGCTCTGCATCATTAGATCATAGCACAGTGTTAATTGCATTTCAATTACCCATATATGACGTATCTAACTAGGTTTAGGTAGAGAGAGCTGGGGAACGACGGAGGTGAGGAGGACAGAAAGAACGCCAGACTGGACAGACGTAGAGAGAACAAGAGCTACGTAAAGAGAAAGAGAGCGATAATAGAAGTGGTCAGTAGTATAGTAATATACCTATAGAGAGCGACAAAGAGTGCAAGGCAGACGCGGAGTGAAACAGCGCTGTGTTTAGAGACAGAGAGAGGTGGAATTGAAGGGTCAGATGGGCAGAGCGTTTGAGGGGGTAAGGGGGTTAATCTGCAGGATTTGCATGCCTGTGTGATTTCGGAGCATTATGTCCGCTCATAGGACTGTGATGATGGCCACGTCAGCCACTGACCCCCCTCCCCCCACTTTCCTGTCATGTCATATTCCGACGGAAATGCCGCTGGGCAAAAGAAGTCAGTTTTTTAAAAAAGTCTGTCATGATAACGATTGAGCCCAGTTGCAATCTGTTTTATTTTAATCCTTTTCCCTCTCCCCCTTGAAAACCATGTGGATGTATTTTGTTTACGTGTGTTATTAATTACAGTTGTGCCATAAAGGTATAAATAATATCATACAAAATATTTGGGTCAGCTGATATCCATAAGTGTTGATATTATTTATTTTTTAATATAAAAACTGGGCGGAATTTTGCAATTAATTTTTTTTTAATTTAGGAGTAATATGTGTTGGGCTTACTTTGTAATATTTATTAAATTAATGTAGGTGTGTTTTGATTAGATAGATTCTAATAAATTAAGGAGGGGATTATTTTGTATGTAGTGAGTTAAATTTAGGAGTATTATGTGTTGAGCTTACTTTGTAATATCTATTAAATTAATTTAGAGTTGTTTTGATTAAATATATTTGAATAAATTAAAGGCGGGTTATTTTATATGTAGTGAATTAAATTTAGGAGTATTATGTTTTAGACATACCTAATAATATTTATTAAATTAATTTAGAGGTATTTTGATTAGATAGATTTTAATAAATTAAGGGCGGATTATTTTATGTGTAGTGAATTACATTTAGAAATATTATGTGTTGGACATACTTTGTAATATTTATTAAATTAATTTAGTGATGCTTTGATTAGATAGATTCTAATAAGTTAAGGAGGAGATTATTTTATATGTAGTGAGTTAAATTTAGGAATATTATGTGTTGGGTTTACTCTGTAATATTTATTAAATTAATTTAGAGTTGTTTTGATTAGTTTACTTAATTTAACTGCCTGCATGGTTGGAAAATATATTATTGGGGAAATTGAGGCACCCCTTTCACAGTGATGAATCAATGGCAGGAGCACCAGATGTGTACGTTATTCGATAATACACTCTTTTTAAGTCGTATGCTGAAATAATCAGTTCACGCAACATATCCCAAATATATTACACTGATAGGATAGTGATGAGGAAAGTAAAATTCAGAATAAATGTACCTTCTTTTGCGTGGTGGAAAAGTGTAAAATCATTTATAAAAACACAACTACCGTATAGTAGGCCAAGATTCGAATCTCACTCTCCCGGTAACCGATAAACCTAGAATTTGATGTTTAGTTTGCGTGTCCATGAATACAGGTGGCTAGAAATAAATTTTATACAAATAGAAACATCCAAAAAGAGTTTAAAAAACAATCAAATGGGTCTTTCAGCGCCAACCTGCTCTTTTATATATTTAAAGGCATTTATTTTATTATGTATTTTAAAAATGTGAAGCAATTACTTTGGACAGGGATTCTCGAGTTCTAACTGGCCTATTTTAATACATATTTTTTCCTTAGAAATTTACACACAGAGAATGTGCCAAAAACTAGGTCCACGCTACTTAGTGTCAAAAAACTGAAACGTACTTATTAAAATAATGATTCCATCTATTCCAGG
The DNA here is from genome assembly GCA_902141375.1 of Timema poppense. Classification (NCBI taxonomy): domain Eukaryota; kingdom Metazoa; phylum Arthropoda; class Insecta; order Phasmatodea; family Timematidae; genus Timema; species Timema poppense. Next base: position 21,286 of record CABFOV010000230.1, read on the forward strand.
TATTTAACGTGTTCTTTTTGAACCTTCTGATTATATCACTATACGACTTAAAAACTAACTTGAATCTAGAACAGACACATCATCTAGCCACAGGCCGTTAATTCATAACTGTGAAAGGGAAAACCCACATTCCACCAATGAGAGATTTTTCGGCCGTGCCAAACATAGAAGCCGGGGCCTTTAGCTCGGTAGACAGACAGGCTACCAACTGAGTTAAGGTGTCGGACCAAGGACCTTATTAAAATAGATCCTATACCATAAACTCAACCATTGTTTTGTTGTTGTTGTTGTGTTGTTTTGTGGGCCATATGGTCTATGGCGTCACTTTCACAATAAACTAGACTGCTGATAACGTGGAGATTGGAGTTTGAATCTCACTCGGGTTTTCCTTAAATGTTTTACCACTATATTCTCACGAAAATGCGAGTACACTTCTTCTAAACTTAAGTTTACTCACCGCTAACACATTATTATAATTAGTACATATGCGTATAATCCGACATTGGGCTAAAAAGTAAATTGGTTTCGCAGTAGCTAATCTAGAACTGCAAGACGTAGTACCTCCAGACATGTCGTAATTTAACCAATCTGTTTTGGTCGTATATGTGTTAAAAGAAGACTATATAGAACAGTAACGGCTGCGAGTGGTATTTGAGAACAGGACAACGGCGAATAAAAAAAGTTAATTTTAACATGAGTGGGAGCTAGACATTATTCACATTTAACTAAAACTTGTTAAAAGTAGAATTTCAATTTAATTTTAGAGTAGGGTTTCCCTATTAAAACCATTATACCACCTTTTTTTTTTTTTTTNAATTATTTTCTGTTGAGTTTAAGTAGGATTACCTATTATGTACAGCCTACAATGGAACGTAAAACTTTTTTAATTTGCTTTGAAAAGCTCAGTTTCACAAGTATCCTTAAAAGTGATAGTTTATTACTGGGGGTATGCTATAGAAAATTAATTTCATTTCTCAAATCTAGTCGAATTACTAACTAGAGCTGTACGTGAACACAATACATTACTTTTTTTTATAAATCTATGTATAAAAGGTAAAAATACTTTAGTTTTTACTTTCTCGGACACCTTGGATCTGGAAAGTATTGTGACCTTCAAAAAAATTGAAAGCTAGATTTTAATGGATATTGAAATTTCAACCTTGCCTGAACCAGAAAAAATACTATTTGAAACAACCCGCCTCGGTGGCGTAGTTGGCTAACGCGCTAGTCATGTTGAGCTCGACTGCTGAGGACGGGGAGATCGAGGTTCGAATCTCGGTCGGGTGAACTGTGGGTGGTTTTTCCTAAATGGTTTTCCACTCTCCCTCCACGCAAATGTGGATTCACTTCCTCTAATTCAACCTTCCCAATTCCGAATCCATTAGCGTAATTAGTACTTAGAGCGTATAACCCGAACGGGTAGTAAGACTCGGTGCTAAATAATAATAGTAATAATAATAATAATATTTGAAACAGCGTTTGTCTTATTGGTTACTGAGAATAGAGCCGTAACCATTTAAGCGATCGCATTAAAAAATTGGTATAAAAGGTTTTCATAAGATTCTCCAGAGGATAATTTTGGAATTATCTTTCTAGTGCTAAGAAGAACAGCAGTTTACTTCAGAGTGAAAATAGAAAAATATATTTCCTTACATTCGGCATTAACAATTAATTAAATTTCATGTCTAAGCATTGTTTGGTATAAACAAGATAGAACCTTTCATTTCCCCATCAATATGAATTTGAAGGTTCTTTACATGAATGGAAATTTCCTATTTTTATCTAATCTCCGCAACTATTTCTGATACTAAATAGATTATCGTCGCAAAGTTTTAATATTATTAAAAATAAAAATCTTTATTTGAAATATGCTTTTATCAAACCAACAGTTTCTAAGCTATTGGCGATTATTTTTAATTGAAGTCTGAAAAACTGATTGTTTTTCTCTTTTATGAACAGTTATGTTTCTTTTTTCCTCAATATATTTCTGTATCAATGTAGACTATTTCATTTATGTTATTTGGTGAAATGTTATTGCAACAATATATACTATTTGCTTTACGTATTTTTAGGTAACGGAGCTGTGTGGTGCATCGTTTTTTTCTTCAAAAGGCCTAATAAGGAAAACTTATTTTAAATATTTAGTTTCATAATACCATATGGATTTATTTTGATGTGAATTTCTCACAGTTGAACTGTAATTACTATAAAAATTGCTATTAATGTATATTCTAGGGTGAAAGTACACAAGGACTACATAATAACTTAAACGAAATGTACTTGCATTAGCGTGGAGATAAGACAGTAAATGCATATTTGAAAGATTACATTCAGTATTCACATGGATTAAAAATCAGAATATTGTCTGGTTTGTCGGTTACAAGTGTTAGTAGGGTCCGAATCCCAGCCTAATGACCTAAATATGTGTTTTCTTTAATGGTTTCCCACTTTCCCCACGCAAATTCGGATAAATTTATTCTAGCTTCCTCATTAATTAGAGTAATTAAATTAGTATTTTCCGTTTGGGAAGTAAAACCGGAACAAATATAAACTTAAAATTACTTTTACCAAGTGACTAGATATTTGTTATTTGTTCGTTAGAATTGATGTCTATGTATAATGACGTCATCAGAATAAACACACTGTTTTGTTAACGCCATTTAAGCTATACTTGACTAAACGATATTAAAAAATGTGTATCCTTAAAAATAATCACTGTTATCGTAGCTAGATTAGCAACTTTATTCTGGCTTCGGTGGTCGTACGGTCTAAGGTGTCATTTCACAACTGACCGGACTGCCAATGACATTGAGATCAAGCTTCGATCTTGGTCGGGAGTATTGAGGGAGGTTTTCCCGAGATTGTTTTACACTCTCCCTTCACGTAAATACGGGTACACTTTATCTAAATTCAATCTTCATAATCCCTAAATCCTTAGAGTAACTAGTGCAAAGGTTTATAACCAGAACGGTTAATAAGAAGTGGTGTTTAGCAAAAAAAAAAAAGAGCACTAGGACCTAGTCCTGTGATTAATATACGTCTTGTCAGAGGTGAAGGAAGGGTTTGGTGATCAGATAAATCTGTGCCGGAACCAATGATTGAACCCCGGACCCCTAGCACATAAATCAGACACCTTACCCCTAGACCATCAGGTCACCTAGTCTTTAATAGCCCTTGTGTTAAATGTACCTGTTAGAATTATGCTGACGTGTCACAGCACCCAAGTGAAAAATCTCTCAAGTAAACTTCCTTGCTTGTCCAAATCACAGAGTTTGTAATAAGGTGTAAATCAAGATTGTTGTGATTTTAGTGAAAATATACAGTTCAAAATCTTATTTATAAATCGGAAACCCTGTCTTAATACTGTTCATACATTCACCGATAAAGAGGACCGCCTCGAAAAGCGCGAAATTGCCACATAGACGTTCGCTCCAACGCAATATTTAATTATACGATGCATTATTTCAAAATATGGTTCACTCAAAAATAAAGTATAAATATTCCAACAGGGATCTTTTTCCTTAACACCCCTGCAGTTTGGGTTTACTAATAGAAAAAAATTTGTGAAAATATGACATTAGCTAATTTTCAACGGCTTATAAAAGCATGTTTGAGTAGCTATGAGACCAGCCAATATACTAATTTTTTGACAGGCAAACAACATAACATTTTAAGATAGTTGAGAACTAGCAGCAAGCTTTCGTCTTTACCTTGAAATGAGAGGTTTCGTGGTTTTCTTTCCCCACTTTCATATTGTATGACAAAGGGTCGTTGTAGGTGAAGGGTGAAAGCGAGCAAAAACCAAGACAGAATAGAAAAGTGTTTCCATAAAAAGACACAATCCATTGTTTTTTAAATGATGTGGCCTGACAGCGATTTATACTTTATCGTTGACTGAGGCTGCCACCTTAACGTAAACCATATAGAGATTAAGTCTACAAGGACCCATCACGATGGTAACAGAGTTAAAGACCATAATCTGAAAATTGAAAAATGACACCTGGACACGGGAATCGAACCCGGGACCTTCGGCTTAGTACGCCAATGTTCTTACCACTGAGCTAACCAGGATTCGTCCCGTGCTCATGGTCATTCTTCACTCATAGTTTAAGGCAGAGTCTAAGATGGACGTGCGGAAGTCGTCAGCTTATAAACATGTGATTATCAAAGCTCACAGCCATCAGACAACGCAGCCATTAGCGACTCGGTATTTGGCCTATTTCCCGTGTCCAGGTGTCATTTTTCAATTTTCAGATTATGATATCTATGAGGGACTATCGACACTAAAATGCATTAACAATAGTTTCGGCTATTTGTTTCATTAATATAGTTAAAGACGTCCCTCTCAAAATGTCCTGGATTGCCAATGACGGGAGAATAGGGTTCGATTTAGTGAGAGTACTTTTTATCCAAAATTACTTCCTACTCCTCCTCCACACAAATGCTAGTACATTTACTCTCAATTTAAACAAATTATCACTAGCACAACAGTGTAACTATTCGGATGACCCAAATGGGTTGTAAGACGTGGTGTACAAATATTATCTTAAATTTTAGACAAACGGTTAGTAAGCCTGGTCTTAGCCCACTGTCTAAGCGTGAAATGTATTCAGAGTGGACGGAGATACCCATTCAGTTACAAATTTACTAACCTCACGTGGAGTTCTACTAAATAGGGGAAAATTTTTACAGGTGCGATTTGAACAAACACTTGATACTTCACCTCTGCTCTTGACATAGAGGATCAGTGTTTGATCAAGTGGTTGCTTTAGGAGTGCATTTTTATGTTCAGGGTATTGTTTTTCCAACCTAAGGTGAGCATTGAACTAGTTTCTTAAAATTCGCACTGCTTATTCTGTTTCTATAGGTATGTTTAAAGAGCTATGGCAATAGTGTGTGCGAATTTACTTTAAATTGCAAATAAATAGCATCAACAATATGACCAAAAAATTAACTTTTTTAAAAAAATGAATTTTTGAAATTCAACGTAAATCCATTTACTAAACAAAACATTTTTTTATGTAAACATAAATTACACGAATATAACATGAATTTTTAAATTCTATCTATATTGATTTACTAAATAAAATTTTATTTTTAAATTTCTTATGACAAATTATATACTTAAATGAAGAAGTTTAATTAATAGGCTAAATAGGCTATATTTTACTAGTTGATTCTTCAGAAAAGTCAATTATAAAATATATCTATAAACAATGTTTGTGTAAAATAAATTGATACATCAGCTGTTTATTCTTCAGTTAGGAATATTATATAGCCATTGAATTAGCGGGTTCGGATGAATGCATCGTATAGTTGCCCATATACAATTACAGGTTTAGTTAATAATATATCAATTTTTGTAAACGTTTTACCTTGACTCTTATTAATGGTCGTAACAAAAGCAACGCAGCGGAAATTGTTTGCGCTGTAATTAGAATGGCAAAACGTTTTCATAAGGAGATAATTTCACTCTGGGGTGTAAGGACGTCTGCGTTTGTAAATAACAGAGGATAAGCAAACGAATCAATCTTTAATGAATTATTGATATAAGACCTTCATTGCGTTTATAAAATAATTAGATGTTGTTATCCTGGTTGTGGTCCTTCAACAGGTCTAAATATAATGAAAAAATTGGATGATGTAGTCTCATCTTTATCCTCTTTGATTTTTGTCTCTTTGAATTATTATCTAATGTAAATTAGCAGGGGTTTAGTTTGTCTTCCTTTGTGAACTGCTTTTTTACCTTCAGCTTGTGTTTTCTTGTCCATTTTTCAGAGGTAAAGAGTATGAGCGTTGATGTTTGTGGTGTACTGCGTAAGCTCACGCATTAACCGTGTGCCACAAGTTGCGTTTGCTGGGTTTCCCAGGCGGTGTTCAATATCTGTGTGTACAGTACATCGCACGCTTTAGCGTATGTTGGTGCGAAGGAGCTAGTCACGGTGGTCCAATACTTTGGTATATGTTATTGTGAATATTGTATACGTATGGGCCACGTTGAAGGAAATAAAATGTAGTTGCATTTGTGTGGTAAACCATTTAGGATAAAAACGCTTTCAGTACTCCCTACCATACATAATTAGAACTTTGAGCTCCTGGTAGCCGGTAAACCAGTTTTGATGAGCCTGGCATTTATTCCTATTGCCCTTATATTTTAATTAAAATCTTGTTTTATTATTCGAAAGAAAAAAACTATATACAACCGGTAAAGGTAGAATACATAAATAAGTAAAACAAATTTCACATTTTTTTTTGAAGCATATAAAACGCTATTTACCTGAATATTAACTTACTTATATCTGTTTTACCGTGTCCTACACTTTAGCTCACTATTTAGTGTGTCTTCCTAATGATCGAAGGGTCCAGGTGTCCATTCCCTTCTTAGCCGAAAAATGTATCATTGGTGAAATGTGGAGTTGGTTCCCCTTTCACAGCTACGAATTAAACACTGGGGGCTGGATTTTTTGGTCTGCTCTAGATTTATTAGTTTATAAAACTTGTGATAATACAATCAGTCGGTTCATAAAGTGCGCCTTAAATCCCTCAAATATATTTTTTTAAATGTTTCATAGTAATATTCACATCTAGAAATTTATTTCACAAGGATTGTCCAGCTTACTACATCATTTTATTCTGGGTATGTAAAAGGACATGTGTCAGTCTTATCCCTACGTCAATGTATGCAGAACTTCAAGCCATTCAGATTAAATTGTATTTGACCATAGATTTATATGCAAAAAAAAATTAATAGTCATCTAACAACATTTAGAGTTTTTTTTTAAATCTGCTTTAGATAAATTTTTACTCACACCAAATTTTAAAATTGAAACCAAACTGCAATGACGCACTCTCTAGAGCTACAACTCTACCAGGCCTACTTCAAAATCCTCTCCCTCCCCCTCGTTGTAAAACAAGGAGAAGAAGGATGAATATTCAGTAACCAGCGCAACCGAAACCCGCGTTCACAATCATACATATTTAGACTCCTCTTTCCCAATGTGGTCCATGGCAGAGATTTGTGGCCACGGTAGAAGATGCTGGCTACCGAGATTTCTCCGCATATTTTTGTTCCGATATTTCTTTATAATTCAGGCAGGAGCGGCCGCATCAAAAGATTTAGGCTTTTACTCGAAGTTATTGCCAATTTAAATATCTTATTTTTTGCTCGTAAATAGAAGAAAGACGTTTCATCCATTAGAGATTAAACGCTTAAACTTGTTCGTCAGACTAAAATAGAGTATATGGGTTACTAGGCTTACGGGGCCAGGGTGGTCAAAAAATGTATCTTCTTTTTTAGCACCACGTTTTTCTAACCGTTAGGGTTATACGCTTTTGGACTAATTACGCTAATGTATTAGGGATGAGGAAGGCTTAAATTACAGGAAGTTTACCTAAATTTGCGTGGAGGTATAATGAAAAATGATTTGGAACAAACCACCCTCAGTACACCTGAACCGGATTCGAACCCCTACCTTCTATATGTAAAGATATAGTGGTTTTTTTTATTTGTATGTTTGAGAAAAGGGTAGACCCCTAACTAATAACTAAACCTAACGATGAAGATAAATTAGAGGAAATGCACTTGAATTTGCGTATATAAAGGATGGATGAACCACAGTTAAAATCAAATCTAAGAAGCCACATTAAGTGAACCTAACCAAAACTCGTATCAGCATCCTAAAATGGCTGCAAAGTAAAATTCGAGGATAACTTCTTAGAAAAGTGAAGAATAACTTCGGTACGAATATAGGTGTTTCGATTCCCATGTCCAAATGTAATTTTTCAATTAATTTAATTCAAGTAATAACTTACACCACTCGGATAACATTTAGCGTAAAATAAATAGTCTAACGCACGTTGATTACTGCTAGTAAAATATTAAAATCTATTTTATGTACAATTGTGTAAAAAGTAAAGTTAAAGAAGTATAATAAATGGTTAAGTAATGATTTGTATACAAAGTGTTTTTAATCATTGATATTTTCAAGATATAACTAACTATACAATAACCCGCCTCGGTGGCGTAGTTGGCTAACGCGCTTGTCGTGTTGAGCTCGACTGCTGAGGACGGGGAGATCGAGGTTCGAATCTCGGTCGGGTGAACTGGGGGAGGTTTTTCCTAAATGGTTTTCCACTCTCCATCCATGCAAATGCGGGTTCACTTCCTCTAATTCACCCTTCCCAATTCCTATTCCATTAGCGTAGTTAGTACTTAAAACGTATAACCCGAACGGGTAGTAAGACGTGGTGATAAATAAATATAAACTATTCAATAAAATTAACTTTAATGTGATGGCAAGTAATAGATTAAATACACACACTTATGGGTATTTTTCCAATTAACAACTTAAAAATATCAAACATAAAATATTCTAAAAGTAATTAAAAAACTTTTTTATTCTTTTGTAAACCTGATAATGTTACATTTTCCTCTATTTTTAATTTAATCCAAAGACTATAAGGGAGGTACGTGATACAAGTTTTCTTGTTGAGCTCCACACCATTTGTAAGGGACAAGACCAACCCTAAGAACTATTAGATATTTTCTACCCAAGTATACATCTTGAAATCGTCCACTAAAATCTTTGCACGTAGCAGACAATCGAATGAGTTAGTGAAGGGGGAAAAAAAACTTTATTCTTTCTAAAACAAAGCGGCTCGAGGAGGAAGGGGGGAGGGGGGGCGTAGGCTACTTTCATCGAACTTTAAAACTCTAAAGACACACGAAGCTGTAATTGTCCAAAACAAATCCGTTTGAGTAACGCCCGTCTCGATGTAAGCAAGTTTTCTTTATAGAGCAGTCTTACCTTTGTTGTGAAAATAACTGGTACAAAGGAAATTGTCCTCCTATTAGTTTTCACAAATATATTGATCCACGTATCGTTGTTAGGATTGATTTTTAGTTGATAGTAAAAACTAATACAATTCTATCCGCATTGGTGGACACGCAGTCTTAGATGCCAACCTCGTATACTCTGGTTTGATGGTGACAGAGAATCCCGTACAGGTGGATCAAATGTGTCGTTTTACCCCTAAATAGTTATCAAAGATCCCTTCAGGTGAATGTGGGCACATTTCCTCAATTCCTTTTCTTTTCTTATCCCTATCCCACCAGTGTAAATATGCGAATACCCTAGAAAGATAGCCATATGAAGAACGAAATTTAAAAACCGTGATACTCGTTCATATGTGTATCTATAAGTGAGCGTTCCACAGAGCCGGTTTAGACCATACTCGATACGTGCGTGCAAACATTACCTCCAAATGTAACAACATTGGTCCATGTATTTTACAAACATTGATCAAGGCTGTCCACACTTTAAACAAAAGATATTTACACCACGTGTGGTGCTCATAAATATAGCTAGGCATGAAATTACACTTGTCAATCGATGATTAATCAATCTATGTTCAATCAATCGATTCTGATCATAAAATGTAATTTATATATAAATAAAATAATAATAATAAAGATAGGATACAAGTTATAAAATCTGGTCAGGAATATAAAGTAAGTATTTCTAAATATTTCTATATAACTTAGTACAAGTATAGTTCTAGACATTATTATTTGATTGTGTATTTTTGTTTGATCAATTGTGCGCAAAATTGGTCACACGTTATTTTAGTTTCATGATTGTAGTTTTTAAAGATCGCCATATCTTTATCATATAGAGCCCCTTTGAGTTAACTACGAGGGATTTCCAGGATGAACTTGAATATCTCCGCTGTTAAAGCATTGTCGTACAAAGCCAAAGGTCCCGAGCTGGAGTCTTGTGTCCAGATATAATTATTACGATACAAATAAAAGTAGTGTTATATTGTTTAAAAAAAGAATATAAATACCAAAAGGAACTCTTAAGTCCATACTCAACTTAAACTTGTTTAATATGATTTTAGCGTCGGCTTTCGACCAAAAGTTGTTTCAGCCCACAACAAAAATTAACAGTGTACTCAACTTCAACTTAGTACTAAACCGACTAAACGCAAAACCCTCTTGAGCTAAACATTAAAAACTCTTACTCAACACGGAGGGCTGCCCTCCCCCGGTTCAGTTGTCTTATATTTCTTTAAGCTATAACCCAGCGATGTTAAACCTTTTTCAACTTAAAACACACTAATCAAAGTGCTTATATTTTTAAGGCACACAATTGGTTTTTTTTTAAATGTGAGAATGTGTCATTAAAACAAATTGGTTAACAAGCTTTTCCAAAATTTTCATTGTCATTATAACCACTCTTATGCATTTGTTGAAACGTATTGAGATTTTACTAATAAATTATTTTAACTTCAATAAATATGAAAGTATTTTTAATAAAGCAATGAGAATAATAGAGAATTTCCCAACCATGTTAGTTATTTTAGGTGGTGACCTGGTGGTCTAGGGGTAAGGTGTCAGACTTCTGTGCTGGCGGCCGGGGTTCAATCCTCGGTACCAGTACAGATTTATCTGATTACCAAACCCTTCCTTCACCTCTGACAAGACATCTTGTGAATGTGGGGAATTCCAGGCCTCCACCGTGGATCGGATTCCACGTTAAGCTGTAGGTCCTTCATTTCATCTCACAATCACCCTACCATTACACATTAGCGTAAGTGCGTATAACCCGAACGGGTAGTAAGACGCGGTGCTAATAATAATAATAATAATAATAATAATAATAATAATAATAATAATAATAATAATAATAATAATAATAGAACAATTTTATTAACTGCTATCTTTACCTCTTTCAATACTACTTCATTCTTTACAATAGTCCAATACATCCAACTACTCAACTACAACAACACTAGAGTAAGACAGGAAAAAATACATCCCATTGAGATTCGAACCAAAATAGTATTTCATAGGTTGTTGACCAAAGCTACAATGCATCGTGGTAGAACTTTTCTACGGCATAATACTATTTATGTTTCTAAGGCACATTATAAAAATTAGTATTTTACTGGTATATTTTATAAAATAGATTGCGTAGATTTTATTCTGACCTATAAGAATATATGTATTAGTGTAATATCTCAAATCAACCTAATTTAAATAGAGGATAAGTGTTATATTGTATTGAGTTAAGAGTATAATTCCGGTTTTTTTCCTTTAACATATTTGTAGATATCAAATATATCACAAAATATAAGTTGTATAATAGTCCAGAAAATTGCGCTGGTTTTCTAAAGTCCAAAGTTAAATTATAATTCAAGTTTATACAAGACGACTCAAGATTAAAAAAACAACAAAAAATTGTGAAATATAAAATTCTTTACAATCAAACAAAGCTATCTCTAATAAGGCTGGGAATGTTGGACTATTCTCTACTAACGTAATAATCAAGGTGATGATGCAATCTTAATTATAATAAATTGACTTACAAAAATTATCAATGAATATATCATTGAACCAATTTGTTCATTATTAAAATGAGTACTTAAGCTTAGGTACTAATATTTTTATACGTATTAGTAAGAATGATAATAATAGAACAACTAAGTAATTGGATGGAAAGTAAACTTAGAATTAAATTATTATATTTAATAGTATTTTTATTAAAATATTGAGGGCAGTTACCCCATAGGGTGAAGATTAAATGTTTATAATTAAAATAACAATAATTACTGGAGTGTTAAGCTCATTAACAGCTGTAATAAAAGTTAATTCAATTACTTGTTTACAGACAAGATAAATGTCAAGCATAATTTCCGGTGATGTAAGCTAATCATATTCTAAAAGTAGTTTAATTAAAAATTCACTTCTCATATTGCAAAATAATAAATTAAAATAATATTGTTTTTTGTAACAACACCATGACAACGGTTCATTCCAATAACATCGCCTTTCTTTAATTATATATTTTATTCCTGGGGATTTTTTTCATACGTTTTTCACTTAATCTCTCTCACTGCTGTCTCTTTTACGTTGAAGATTCCCTTGTTCAGTTACTCTAATTAAACAGAAATTTTCCCCAATTATCTTCTTGCTGCGACCCCATTTTCTACACCAATACGCCCCCTTCCCTTACCAAACCCCCACCCCTACCCCGTATCCAAGATGCTACACTTCAGAAGGCAATAAGGGTCTAGAAACTAAAGTGAGAAGACTATATAGTCTAGTATTTAGTGTAAAATTAATTAACAGGGTGGGAAGTTTAACTTTTAGTTTAGATTCTTTCAACATGGTAATGCTAAGAAAATTCTTCAAGCTATTTGCATGAATACGGAATTCTTAATCTACATTAGAAACTAACAATAGTCACTCTAAAAAACGCAACAAAATGTTATTGTGCTCGAACACACTTTAGTTTACTAATTTAATACAATGCATACTAAGTAATGTCCGATTTTCTTAGGAAGCGCCTTATCTGGCAGATATAAAAGTTAACTAAATCTACTTTTACGTATTCATACGTCAAGACATGTTGAATGCAGCTGTCACTTTTGAATAGCACTGATCATTTATTAAAAGTCATCAATTTCGACCGTAAAAATATGTTTGTATTTTTTAAAAAGCTCTATCTTTCAAAATTGGACTTTATCTCCAACCTCACCTCTGCATCCATTCAAACTAGCCTTCTTAGAAGGACGCAATTGGTATTATTGTAATTTGCACTCAAATAATGTTGGAATATATATATATAAGATAAATAAATATATATGTCTATAAAAAATATATATAAAACATAAATATATATACAGTATATAACATAAATATTATCCTATTCATCCATCACACAAGCATTGTGTTAGTTATGACAACTCAGTACTTGTTTTGCATTTCTCGATTATTTTCTTAAGGCAACCGTACTATAACTTGGTTGTGTAGATAAATTTCACTAATTTGGTTCATTACACTGGTGTGCTAGATCAAATGAGCTCGTATTCAAAATTAAAATAGTACATTATAAGTATATTTTTGTTGTAATTTTCCTGTGAAATTGACTTTTAACTGTGTGTTTTACTTTCATCACAATAACATAGTTTATTTATTTTTACCGTTACACGCCCTACTAGAAATTTCCCGTTAAAACTAACAAGTCGATTAGTTTCTCATTATCTTCCCCACTGTTTACCCATCTAAATGAGCTCTCACCTAAAAGATAACTGCAAAATACATATTAACAACGCACATACACAAAAATAAAAATAAACCTTTTCCCTCGGACACATTCCCTGTACAGGTCAGGATCGACAATTATTCCCGAATTTGTGGGCTCCACATTTCACATCGTAATTGCTTTATTTATTTATGTTATTCATGTGAAGCCGTGTGTGCGCGCCATATGGCGGGATGGCAGTCGTGGGATGAGAGTTCCGAGCGCATAACACCCTTTTCGACCCCTACAGGAATTAACTTACCTGTACATGTGTGCTGTATAGACGGGGAAAACCCGTATCTGTGTTGGTACGTGTGTTTATGTTGGGACAGAGAGAGAGGGAAAGTTTGACCAAAAAGATACGTGCTTTGAATGTTCGGTTTTGTTTCGAAATTTTACAAAATAATTTATTCCAGACGAAACGATAAAATGGAAAGAATGCGGAATATTTTATATTGTTTTGTTGCTATTTTGTCACGGAAGATACATTTTGTGTATTGGGTTCAGGCGTTGGGGCTATGGCTATCGGGAGTGATATCCACCCGGTACCGTGTCAATAGGTTTTAGGAGGTTAACTAAAGAACTGGGGAATCTGATTGGATCCTGGCCGGTTCATATTAGAATGTATTTTTATATGGGCCATTCTAATTACAAACGCATTTTAATTCCTGGTTCCATGGCTGGGTAGGTTTTCCTATTTTAAATTAATTTGTGTACCAATATACACCTTTGATTAGATAGGTCATTTTTTAATTTTTTATATTATTTATCACCACGTCTTACTACCCGTTTGGGTTATAAGCTTTAAGTACTAATTACGCTAATGGATTAGGAATTGGGAAGGTTGAATTAGAGGAAGTGAACCCTCATTTGCTTGGAGGGAGAGTGGAAAACCATTTAGGAA
>CABFOV010000230.1:37434-68895 GCA_902141375.1 Timema poppense
AAAAAAAAAAAAGAGAGAAAAAATAATAGTCTACTTTTATTCCAAACAATACATTGTTATCTTCATCTGAAGAGAATAAAGACATCACATTTCCATCTTAAATGTATTCACCCGAAACTTTGTTGAAGTCAATTTCATTCGTCGTCATATTTCTGATACTTCATTTAACTCACTACATTATTCGTAGAATTTGGCATGTAAAAGCAGTCGGCCTCATTGGTAAGTTAGTGGTAACGTAAAAGGAAGGTTTCTTTGAAGAGGCTTCATCTAATACCATAATGAAGAGTATCGTCAACATTTCTCTGACGGGCTTCCTTCAACATGTCGGTTGATCCGGAATTTTATTAGAAAAGTTCTTTATTGATCCAAACTGAGTTTTTTCCCCTCCTGTTTTTGCGCAGCAATATAGAAAGAGTGAGGCTGGTGGAATTTGAATAACACACTCTCATTAGTAGCTTCTAGTGAAAGTATAGGAATTAGCGATATAAAAAAAATTGCTCACATACTCTTTTAAAGAAACTATATTTTATTTAACGAAGCTATTCAGGTTAGTTTTATCACTCCCCCGCATCTCCCTACCTGTTCGGACTCGATAAAAAGGTCAAATAATTATAATCCACTTGACTTATAGCCTGTGATGTAAAGGCTCTAATGTATAAAGGGAAATTGTAAATAGCGTTATAAAAAACAACTCCATGTTGTACGCCCACAAGCTAACTATACCGACCGAGTGGCCGCCACCGTTAACAATGATATTGCCTTCATTTGCGGATGGATATTTGCACACCTTTTTTTTACTGTAATACATTACATAGCTACTAACCAAAAAAAATGTTTTGACAGATAAATTTTATTTTTGGGAAAACAAGCAGATTTGTTTTTTATCTGTTCTAAATATCATCCATCACAACTTTGTTACCATACCTGATATCTTAATTACACTAATGGAGCATCTATGAAAGAGGTAAAATTCAGATCAAATATACCCTGGTTCTTGTGGAGAAAGGGTAAGAAACAATTTAGGAAACTACAATCCAGACTATACCCAACTGGGATACGAACCTCGACCTCCCGTTATTGTTCTTGGTCATGATCTTGAAATTCAGTCCGAGTAGCCAGCGATGTGGACTCTTTTCGCTAGTTCTTATTCATTAAATACACTTTAAGGGCTATTCGTCTGGTAGAGTATACCTACTTAAAGATAGAGAACAATGGTGTCAACACAGACTACGGCCGACATTTTGTATTGTTTGTAGGTGGTTTCACCTTTTAGTATTTCCCTTAGTTATACAATAAAATTAATGGCGCTAAGGTTGGCTGTGTAGTATTTAGTATTTTGTTATAGGATGAGTTTGATTTTAAGCTATGTTTGCGAATATACTATGTTTAACCACCTACATTATATACACGTCCACAAATAAGGTATACACCTGACCCACAGCTTCCAGAATAAAATGGCTGCGCTCATTGAGAGAAACTCAGTCCTTTAGCACGAGGATCACTACGTTCAGTTCCCAAAGGATATTATTTTAACCTTTTTTTTTTTAAATATGGTTTCAGAGTGGACAAAAATTGACTTCTAGTGTCAAAATGCCAGTTTCCCCAAATATAGGTTCAGGTAGCGGCCCCACCTTCTTCCCATAAACCAACTCCAAATTAGATTACTCAGACTGAAAATTACAAATAAAATTTAAAATACAATGATTTTTTTTTTTTTGTTCAAGTGAATGTTTTCCACTTACCTAGTTGTAAACAATCTTCAAAATAATACTGTCTACTAGTTACTTATCTGAAAAGGTTTGTTCATTAAAAGGGCGTAAAGGGTTGAGTTAGGTGGAGGGGGGCTTGCTAGTACCTGAACTATTGTGTCCAGAGTGCACCCGCAAACCCCGCCCCCCCCCCACCCCTCCATCCCTTCCTGGAAACTTGCTCTCCAGCTTGTAACCTTCTCAAAGAACAATTTGAAAGTGAATTGTTTCCTTTGGAAGTGTAGTTATCACAGATAACTACAACTATCACTAACCGATGTCCAAGTACTCGCCCTGGTTGAAGGGGCGCGTAGTTAAACTCCCAAGGCTGAGCGGCTGGTGTTTCCTTGTCTGTTAGGTAACACGATTAATATTAGCTCGTAATTAGTGTTAGATATTTAATGACTTTTATTTCTTTGTATTTCTTAAAAATATTATTTGTTTTCGCTGTGTCTTACTATACGTCTGGATATTAAGTTGTATTCATTTAAACAATGTATAGCCTAAAACTTAATCATAAATATATTTTGATAATTTAAATACGAAAAATCTGTCGTAGATATCATCAACTTAACTTAGTTATATATAAAGTTTGATAACTTTGATAAAAAAAAAATCTGTCGTGGATATCATCAACTTAGCTTACCATTTATAAAATTAATAATAACATGCCGGGGAATACTAGATATAAAAAAAGTAAAAAAACCAAAAGAAAACGTATGTCCAACTTGTTTACTCCTTCCTTTACAATACGCAATAAGAACGAAAGGGAAAAAGGAGAAAATAATTTACATTTTTTCAGAAACAACAAGACAAAAAGGAATTACAATAACGAATCTCTGTGTGGGCTTCGCGTCTTGTTCCAGTTTATATGAAAAACAGTAGGCTATAAATAAAAACGGAAGCAAAATAAAGAAGGAACAGATATCCGCCCTCCCTCTCTCAATCCCAGTAAAGGAAACATTTACAATTCAACTAACGAACACGTACCAGTTTGCTAGATGATTCCAATCTTGGAGAGTTTTGTGTTCTCCTATTAAACATGCAACTGGTTGGTCTTGTGGCGAGGAATTAGAATAACAAGCTCGTGTAAAACACAGCCATACTCTAGTTTAGCCGCAATAGGACATGTAAATGCAACTCTTCTTCCATCAAGGAAGAGTGGATGGAGTTGTTCCCAAAACTTTCCGTTGACGAAGTTTACACACCGTCTGGATGGGCTATGATGGTTTCCATTTTCACGGTTAGTATTTATGCTAATAAAGGTAGGGTATTATTTAATTCTACACTGTTTTATTATCTCCCTTTCTTTACCAGTCTCACTAATTTACATCTGTTAACTAGTTTCGTAGGGAAGAAACTGTGTTAGCCACACAATGTGGATGTGATGTATAGGATACCACTGACACACAGGACAGACACAACGACCGGACCTCGAGAACGTTAATTTACCAACAAGTAAAAAATAAATTAAGCCCACTTTCAGGGTGATAATTTTTATATCCTCTGAGAATAGAAGCTGATATCCTCGGATCAGTAGATACACGTTTTATTGATTAAATATAAATTGCATGTCAAAATTAATTAAATAAACACATAAGCGGAAGAAGCAGATATATTTGAGTTAAAATAAAGAAAGTCAGGCTCTAGACTTAACATTTAAAAATAAATATTACAGTAAAATAATATGTTAATTACTGGTATTAAAACCATAATCTACTTAATTTAGATTACTCTGTCATAACAGCGTCGGCCTGGATCATCTTTAGGCCCTCTGCTAATATATTCTATATCAAAGGCCCACCAACCCATTTTATAAAATTAGAAAATAAGTTACCAAAGACAATTTTTTGTATTCGTGTTTCTAATAAAAGAAATACATCCCCGACAAACAACAACCAGGATTTTTGACAGGGGAATAAGATTTAATATAGTATAAATAAATTTATTTTTAATTGCACCCATACAAACTATGCTTAAATAACCTTAATGTCAAAATTAAAACTAAATACAAATATCCAGCCGCGTGAACGAACGTAAGTTCTCAAAATTAAAAATAAATAAAAATATAAAGCTTAGCAAAATGCAAAAAAAGAAAACATAATACATACCTTTAACTATAGCTAGATTATATATATTTTTAATTAATAATTAAAAAGTTTATCATAATGAAGAATTTTATAAAGTATAAAAGTGAGTGGATAAAAACATGTTTTAAAGCAGTTTCAGAGTATATTACAACAATATGGAAAGTTATACTTTCTGCGCTGTAACAATACATTAGAAAAGTTATTAGTTGATTTATATAATCGTCAACGCTAACAGTACCGAATTAAAATTTATAACCAGTGAATAGAGGCATCCAACGATTCAGGGAACCAACTTTGAGAGAAAAAATAACTTTTTATTGTCAACCTAGTAAATTAATCTTTTCATTGGATAGTGCTATTTCATCTATTATTAAATATTTGCTGTGATCATGGATCATGTCATTTTCAACATATATTATTAACAAGAGTGAAGAAAAAAAATTGACTCAAGAGAGATCTTAATTTATTTTTTAGAATTTATAAAATACCCTCTCACACGTTACTTGCGTACATGAAAGAGTCATTATAAATTTAAAAGCGGCGTTCAGGTTAGTGAAGATTCCGGATTGTACTGATATTTCATGTGAAAGAGAAAATGCTAAAAGTTAACATTCATATTATTTTTCGAGGTCGGAATGCTCTTTCATACAACGTTCGAAATTAGCATCTTGGTCTTCGATATCATCAAGCTCGTCTTCATCTTCAGACCTGCTACTAAAGCCTATAACTCAAACGGGTAGTGATATGATTTGCTAAAAAATCTTATTACTACATCCACTTCCACTTCCATAATCATAATCATCATCACCTGAAATAGTATTTTTATTGCCATCACTTTCTTTCCAGTTGATTGTGAAATTATTGAACAGGCTAGCAAACCGTTTCAGTTCCAAAATTAAACTATTTCCAAATCAGAAATTTTAAATAATTCGTTGCTCTTAAAATCATCTACTTCAAGTCCAGAAATTCTTTAATTTTTTTTTTCTAGCCATCTATGAAGTCTAATAAAAAGTATTTATTGGAAACAAATTTTTCTTCGATAGTTTTCTTAGTGGTGTCTAGAATTTCAAAATAGATAGTTTTGTATTTTTGAACATTTTTTTATATTTATTTTTAGGATATCTTATTTCATTAAAAGGTATTGCATATTTAAAAGAATGTTGTTTTTTAAATCCTTTTGAATTTTTGAGCGAATGTTTGGCATTTTTCAGGAGTTTCAAAAAGTTGCATTTTTTTAACCTTAAATATGCTTCAATAATATTTCAACGGATTGTCATAGTTTAAGACAATTCATAGCTTTCATTTGTGAAATTAGTGATACAAGAGGGTCACAGAAAATAAATCTAAAATAACTAGCGCCATCAGTATAAGTCAAGTACTGGCTAACAATTTGTTTTGCAGTAAAAACTACCTTGATTCACATCTGCCAAATAAATGGTACAGTGCATAGCACATTTTTCTCTCTCTTTTGTCTTTAAATAGAGACACTCCTTAGTAAACAACCATTAGATTTGTGAAATTAAATAACATATATTATTGCAAAAACGCCACCAAACTCCCCCCAAAAGCATATCAATCAATTTATGATTTCTGAGACCCGAATAAAATAAATGACATGGTGTAATTAATTTAACTCATTTTGTCAATAAACTTTAAGGTGTATCATTGGGGATTAAGCCTGTACAGAGCTTTGAAATTTCAAATCGAATCTAAATAATGTCTCCCGCTTTTATCTTAAAATATACACTTATTAAAAACTCTTAAGATTTGTGAAACGAAATTTCAGGTCTATACATTGTTTTAAGAACACCACACCAAAGATAATAAATGAAATAATATAAACTCATGCTTAATCTATGACATTAGAAACTAGGGACACTGTTACAGAAAAAATTGAGAAAAGAGAAACATCTTGGGTCTACCAAAAAATTTAAAAATCAAATTCATTTTCAAAGACCTGAACTAAGAAGTATACATATTTGCTTATAGCTCAGAAATTATTGATTAAAACAAAAAAAAGATTTCAAATAAAAGATTTTTATCTTTAATAGTGCTACAACTTTACTATAACTTATTTCGTATCTTAAATGGTTGCGGAGAAATAATGAAAATTGGAGAATTTCCCCTATGTAAAGTACACTTAAAGTAATTTTTGAATTAGAAAATGAGAATTGCCATCTTGTGTATATCAGGGGAGGAAAAATCTTAACAGCTTCAAATAACTACTAGACTAGAGGCATCTACAGTAACTGTCACAAAAGTCATGGGAATAAAGCTCTAAATGCATGCCATTTTGAAGAATTTTCAGGCGAGGACCACCCCAAATAGCCTAGTTTCTGAAGTAATTCAATTTGCAAATTTTTGTCGTTGGAAGATCACTTAAAATATTATCTTTTAGAGGTATTTAATTATCGTAAAAAATTAAGGTGAGGACCACTCTAAATAGCTTTGAGGGGCATCCAAATGTCAAATATTTCTAGTGAGGAACCCTTTAAATGGCTTATAAAATAATATAATCAAAAATATCAAGGCGAAGACTACTCATAGCTTCTAGAATGAATCATCTTTCAAAAAATTGTTGAAGGAAGGCCACTCCAAATGGTTTATAAAAACTATCTGGTTTTAAAAAAATTGGTGAGAATGACCACGGTTTAAAACATACATAAGATTAAATATGAATGAGAAACTATTAAACGGCTTTAAACAGAAATTTATCATTGTAAGTAGCTATGTTATTTATAACTATGACCCCCCTATGAAAATAGTCTGTATCCGCCCCTGACCTTGCCGCACTCCACGTAACACCGGAATTGACGCTGTTAATACATCTACAGTTCGTAACAAACATGGTGACCTTAGATATAAGGTACAAACATACGATATATACTTTGTTTCGAACCCGAACTTAGACAGCGTAGAAAACATTTAGGGGTGTTCAATGGAGTCATAAGCCATTTTCTGATCCAGGGGAAGTACAGCAAGGGGAATATCTCTGGTATTGGCACTGTGAATAACATCTTGTAGAAGATGCAAATTTTCATGTATGGACTGTTGTGGGATGCAAAATGTCTGGGAATAATTAATCACTTTAGGGAGAACAGCTTGCATCCTAGAAGCTATGGTACGAGACACTATTTTATAGTCAACATTAAGTAAATAAATTGGTCTCCAATTATGTATAAAAGTTTTATCTACGTCCTTTAAAAATAAAACAAGAACAGATTTATTCAATTACGATGATAGCTTACCAGACTCCAAAGCAACATGAACCATCTTTAAAAACATAGGTGCGATTTCCTTCCAAAAACAATGATAGAACTCACATGGTAGTCCAACATACCCGGGAGCTTTATTTTTATTGATTGAATGAACTTCTTCCGTTAATTCTTCTAAAGAAATGTCAGAGTCGCACACATCCTTTTGATCTTCAGATATGGAGGGAAGACCATTATACAGTTCTGGCACTTCAACACTTGTTGCTAGGCACGAAGAAAAATTTCTCTTAACATGTTCATAGGTATATCTACGAATTTCATTTGGGTCAGACGTGATTTGTCCGTAAATATTCAGAGATGCTATAGAAAGGTGAGCAGGACGTTGTTTGGACGGCGTAAGAAACTCAGGGGCCTGTGTATCCATATATCGAGAACGCTCAACAGATTGAATGTCAATGGCCATACGACTATACGGTTTTCTAGTATCTGCTTCACAAATATGAAGAAAATCATTTTCATCAGACGTTAAAATACCCTTGGATTGAATTTATTGAATTCACTTATTTCAGCGTACACAATTTTGAACTTGTCAACAGAGAATCGCATAGAAACTTCATGCACTTCTGACTTAAACTCGTCACACCACAACAATGGGTTTTTACTATGGTGCTTATGTTCTGAATAAAGACTTGCTATATTACTGATAATTAATGTGTAATGTTCATCCTCTAACAATTGTGTATGAGCCTCCAGTATGCCTGTCTACGCTTTATTGCATTTACTTGAAGCAAAAGAAAACCAAAGTGGTAAGAAAAGGATGGAACTATTTTTGGTTGTATAGCAAAATCATTCAAGCTTGGGTTTACATAAATTCGGTTTAACCGTGAACGAGGCACATTTTCATAAACACCCGAATGTGTGAAAACTCTTTCGTCAGGATGAGCGTTTTTCCATACATAAAACAATTTATTAAGTGAAAATAGGTGCTGAAGGGCCTGGCAAAGCGCTAGTCTGGTCTCAGTACAATGAACCCTTTCTTTTGTTAGAAGCGTTACGTTCCAATCACCGGCCAGAAACACAGATTCTCGAACACTCCAAGGAGCTGTAAGTATTGTGTCAATACCCCAACCACAAAGATGGCATAAGTATTATCTTGAGGCATATATGCATTAACAAAAAGATAAATTTTACCAAACATTCTTAATACTGCCCCATGTTCATATTTTGATTCCAATACAGTGTGTCTCATAACCTCATGGGCTATAGACAATCTGATTGCAATTAATCCCCCAGAGTTAGCTTGAATTGACGGGGCGATAGAAAAGGTAGAATCTTCCAAGGTATATGACGTAGGTGGTGAGTTCAATTTGGTTTTCTGAACACACAAAATATCTGCTCTCACACGTTTTGAGTACATAGAAAGCATGTACTGTTTGCCATCACTGTTTAGACTCCGTGCATTAAGAGTGAGAGCACAAATCTTGAAAAATAAAGAAAGGTAGAAACACATTGTGCGGTTATATCAATTAATCATTAAATATTTTGAAACTTATAGCCTGCTTCTTGTAGTGACTTTATCAGACGCAACAATCTTTGCCTTAAATTGTGACTACGGACACGGGACAATGAAGCCTGCAACATTTTTGCTAGGTCCTTATAGTTTGTTGTGAACTCACACGCCACTGCAACTGCATTTTTAAAACCCCTAGATTTGTTCAAAAAAACTTGAAAACTATTCTTTATTCAAATAATATTGTTTGCCTTTAAAATTAAATCACCGGATTAATTCATCAATACTCGAAGCATCTTTGACTTTTGCTTGACGCTTTACATCTTCCTCACTGACATCCGATGATTCCTCAAGGACATTAATTGACCTTTACCCGCCAATAGAGCTTATAGCACTAGGTGGTATTAAAAACTCTTTAATACTATCCTCCATGTGAGATGCACTTAATTTATCGGTTGTCTTTTGACCACATCGTAGTACACTATCAGTTTCCACACTCTCGAAGACTATAGAACTGTCTGTGACTTCAGCTTTCTGTTGTTGTTGTTGTTGTTGTTGTTGTTGCTGTATCTCTGAAAGGGACTGAGGGCGATGTTTAGGAACATTAAGTATACTAATAGTGGGTACATAATCAACAGATGTTATATTATCTGATTTAACGGGGCCAGCCTTGCCCCTGGCCTCTGTTAACTGCGTCATTTTGCTAGGTCCAGCGACATCACTAAATGTTGTGTTACGACTAGGCTCGCTTGACCATTCAGTGGCCGACACATCTTGTGTACAATTCCTTGCCACGTGTCCGACCCATCTTGTGTACGGTTCCTTGCCACGTGTCCGACCCATCTTGTGTACAGTTCCTTGCTACGTGTCCGACACATCTAGTGTACAGTTCCTTGCCACGTGTCCGACACATCTTGTGTACAGTTCCTTGCCACGTGTCCGACACATCTTGTGTACAGTTCCTTGCCACGTGTCCGACACATCTTGTGTACAGTTCCTTGCCACGTGTCCGACACATCTTGTGTACAGTTCCTTGCCACGTGTCCGACACATCTTGTGTACAGTTCCTTGCCACGTGTCCGACACATCTTGTGTACAGTTCCTTGCCACGTGTCCGACACATCTTGTGTACAGTTCCTTGCCACGTGTCCGACACATCTTGTGTACAGTTCCTTGCCACGTGTCCGACACATCTTGTGTACAGTTCCTTGCCACGTGTCCGACACATCTTGTGTACAGTTCCTTGCCACGTGTCCGACACATCTTGTGTACAGTTCCTTGCCACGTGTCCGACACATCTTGTGTACAGTTCCTTGCCACGTGTCCGACACATCTTGTGTACAGTTCCTTGCCACGTGTCCGACACATCTTGTGTACAGTTCCTTGCCACGTGTCCGACACATCTTGTGTACAGTTCCTTGCCACGTGTCCGACACATCTTGTGTACAGTTCCTTGCCACGTGTCCGACACATCTTGTGTACAGTTCCTTGCCACGTGTCCGACACATCTTGTGTACAGTTCCTTGCCACGTGTCCGACACATCTTGTGTACAGTTCCTTGCCACGTGTCCGACACATCTTGTGTACAGTTCCTTGCCACGTGTCCGACACATCTTGTGTACAGTTCCTTGCCACGTGTCCGACACATCTTGTGTACAGTTCCTTGCCACGTGTCCGACACATCTTGTGTACAGTTCCTTGCCACGTGTCCGACACATCTTGTGTACAGTTCCTTGCCACGTGTCCGACACATCTTGTGTACAGTTCCTTGCTACGTGTCCGACCCATCTTGTGTACAGTTCCTTGCTACGTGTCCGACACATCTTGTGTACAGTTCCTTGCCAAGTGTCCGTGAAGCGAGCATCTAAAACACTTACCATCATCAGTGGACGAATATACTCGCCATGGCATATTATCTATTGCCAAATTAATACACAAAGGAAGTGGGTTTTTCCTGTTAGGGATAATATAAACAATACGTCTAAACGAGTAGACATGATAAAATTGTGGTAGTCTAGAGCTGATTTTAATTTCCTTCGTCTGACTCGTAATATTCCAATATTTAAATAAGTTTATTAACACAGATCTTTGGATGACAACACAACACATCAAATACACTATTAATAAGAAAAACTAAAAATATTCTCGAGTTTAATTGAACACTAAGTTCACAGCGTAGCACAAAACTTTACGGAGCAACGCTCCACACACGTCCTCTCACTACGAGAGCAGCAGACAAACATAAAAACGTCATTGAGAAAACCTCTATTTGTGTTTCATGGGGTCAAAATCTCGAGTTTGAATATTTTTTTTACGATCACAATACTTTCTCTCCGAAGAATTGAGAGACAGTAAAAAAAACCACTGTTATTATTATTATTATTATTATTATTATTATTATTATTACTATTGGCACCACGTCTTAATACCCGTTCGGGCTTTACGCACTTACGCTAATGTGTAGTGCTAGGGGGATTGTGAGATTAAATGGAGGACTTACAGTTTAACGTGGAATCCAAACCACGGTGAAGGCCTGGCATTCCCCACAATCACAGTTAAGAATCTACTGGATTCAGTAGCAGTTTCATTTAAAATCCGTAATAGAATAAAGAGCCTTATGTTTACTCCACTAACATGTGGATCCTATATTTTTTTAGGTGATACAATTTACCATGATTCTTTGGAGTGTCGCTCGTGTGTGTAGCTTAGGGAGGTGTTTTTTTAAATATTCAGACAGTATTGAATACCATTGAATGTACCCTTCCTGATACCCACTCCATAAACTGAACATGCCATAATATTTGCAATCGGAATTCCCAATTTGTTAAACTCTGACTAAGGAAAAGCATACATTTCTTTACCGTTAGAGCTATCTACTCACCTTTTGTGCCATCTAATTATCATCAAACTATAAATGACTTGATTCCCAAATATTTCTAAAAATTATATTTCGATCAAAAAATCCAATCACTTTTATTACTTTATTGATCAAATTTTTAGATAAAAACGCAGCCAGTGAATCTCTTTTCTCGTACCTGTGTCACAATGCAACGTACAATTTTTTTCCTCCGAGGTGGTGCATTGGAAGGGGGGAAACTTCGTCACTTCAAACTTGTATGGAATAAGGGGAAACTCTTTCGGAAATTTATAAGAAAACCCTTTCGTCGTTTATTTATCAAAACTACTTTAGGGGGAAGTAATAACATTTCTTGCACCATCATGGCCTCTCATAAGTTTGAAACTTCTTAAACACATCTGCCGCGGGCTTGTTTTGGAGACCCGCTGGCCCATACTGGTAGGCGATTACCGACTAGCCGATCTGGCTAGACAGACGCTATGTCATAATCTGAGTGATTAAAAATTGATTACTAGCGTATGGGATTTAAAATTGTAAATCAAATCAAGTTTATCTAAATAAAATAGCTAGTGGGCGTGATGAATGATTATATTAATTAACTAACTAATTTATTATGGTAGAATAGTAAGTGGCTGAATATATCTTTTAGCCCGCACCGATGGTCACCCGGTCAAACGCGTCACTCTCGTGCCAGACTATATTTCCGGTAATTGGGGGGTTCGGGGGTTAAAATCCTGTTCAGATGTACCAAGGGTGTCTTCCCTAAATGGCTCCCCACTCGATCTACCTCCAAACAAATAGAGAAAACTGTCTTTAAAATTATACCTTCCTCATACATATTTAATTATTGTAATTGATGTATGCATACAACCCGAAAGGGTACAAGGACGCATTGAAAATAAATATATATTTGTTTATTTTTGTAAACACTTTCTCTATGGCACTATTCAATAGAATATATTACTATACATACTCCTGTACCCTTCAGATAGTGAAACCCATTTCCAAATACAACTTTTTTTGTGGTCAATTTTATTTTTAAATTTCTTTGACAAAGAAGGACAAAAGTTTTCAAGCTTCCATAGCTTTTTTACAAGCTAAATACTTAGTTGACAAACGTTAATGACTTTCTTATCACAGATATAAGACACTTGCAAGCTTCTATAGCTCGCCAACAAGAAAGTGCAAGTGTTATATGACTCCTATATTTCCAATAAATGGGAAAACAAAAGATGACAATCCTTTATAACTGGATTAAAAACGAGGAAAATAGTTGACTGTCCTCTATAGCTGGCTTAAGAGAGAGTAAAGAATTTTACAGGGTTCTATAGTTCACTTAAGAGAGAGGAATAGAGTTGACTTCGTTATAGCTGGCTTAAGAGAGAGAGTAAAAAGTTTTACAGGGTTCTATAGTTCGCTTAAAAGAGAGGAAAGGTGTTAACTGGCCTCTATAGTTGGCTTAAGAGAGAGAAAATAGTTTGACAAGGCTCTATAGTTCGCTTAAAGGAGAGGAAGAGTGTTGATTAGCCTCTATGGCTGAATTAAGAGAGAGAGAAAAGGGTTTGGCAAAGATCTATAGTTCGTTTAAAAGAGAGGAACAGGGTTGACTGACCTCTATGGCTGACTTAATAGAGCTATAAAGCGTTGATTGGCACTTATATCTGGCTTAAAATAGAATAAAGGTTTGGACCAGCCTCAATATCTTGATTACAATAAAGGGAAAATATTAAATGGCCTCTAAAGATATTTTACAAGTGAGGACAAATATTCAATTACCTTTAAATCTGTCTTAAAATATAAAGGGAAGATAAATAGGAACTTTATAGGGAAAAAATATATGAACTCGGTCGTGATTGAGCTCAACTTGTCGGTTCGGAGTCAAGTTTCTGTGGATTCAATATTGTCAACCCTACGAAACCTGAAAAAGATCGGTTAACTAAAAACAACTCTTTTCACACTTCAGAGTTTTAAAATTGTTTATCGAATAAATTAGTAAATTAATGTGGTTCAAAGAAAAATTGTTTGAAAGAACTGTAGGATGATAACTTTCTTCACCCCTCGTGACATTTTTTTAGACACAAAAAAAAAGGCAATCCAGTTTCTTGAAGACATGTCGGAAAAGCTGATCTTTCCATAAGGTAAGTGACATGTGTCTTTTCCTCTTTACAAAGACGTGAGGGTATATCTCCCTCTTGCAGCTTTCCCTCTGATCCCCCCTTTCTCTTCAATACACGCTTCTTCTAGCATAGAAAAACCAGAGGAAGATGGCCCATTTCAAAGTTACAGCCATTATTTAAGAGTGAGCCAGTGGTAAATACACGTATGACCTCAAAGAAGGGCGTTCAAGGGTTCAGAGCTATTGTTTCGACATAATAATTGTTTGCAGATGGTATTCGTCCTTTCTATCACGATATTGCAGTTTCTGATGATCAAGAACACAAGACTTAGCGTAGGCGTGTAGCCCAAATTATTTACAAAAATAACATTTTTGTATGTGTTTTATTGAAAAACAGTGATTCGTTACACACAAATGTTTGATTAAAAAAACTTTTTGGTGACTAGTCATCAAATATAGGCCCTACTTTAGGGATATTTCCCAACTATTTTACTCTAATTCCTTGGTGTGAAAAATGTAAAGTGATTTTATGTCGTTGTTCCATGGCTGAACTTGCCTGTCTAATCCTATTACACAGTATGGACCCTTCACTCTGGATTGAGGGTGTAAGTGAAGGAGGGGGTTAGAGGGCGACAAAAGATGAGGGTACGCCACGCACTCCAAGGAGGAATTAAAAAGGAGCCTTTAATTTAGGGCTAACATTTTGAGTGGATTTCAATCCCTCTTGCCTTATTTAATGGAAAATTGTCCCTTCCATTGAATTCGCATTTAAATTAGTTGGAATGGAAATCTGTAATGAGAGGTAGATCTCAAAAAGTAAAGCAAAATTGGTGAATGGGTTTGATAGAGAGAGTATATCGTTGTGAAGAAGAGATATCTTGGTATAGTCAGAAACATAAAAACAAATTGTAAAGTTTTATAATACATAATTATACTAGACTTTCTAGTAAGTGTTATATCAAAATTGAAATAAATTGGCCTATCACTCGATAACACTCCTAGAATACAAAACTTAACTAAATACTATTCCTTTTAAACATATTTTTACTAAGGTAGACATTATTACTAACCGATGACCGTATTTCACGAAGGAAAGGATTGGGTAGAATGATTAATACTATTTCAATAGTTATGAGGTGAAAGTTGACGACTTGAAAGATTTAGAAGTGAAATTAAATGCCAAGGATTAAAACTTTATAGCTGAATTATTACAAACGGTATTCATGAAGAACTATGACACAATGGCCATTCATCTTGAATTTCTAAGGTATTTTATCGTTACCTCAATGAAACTCACTTCATATTTATACAAGTCAGAAAATTAAAAACTTTAAAAAGATAAGATTAATTAAATTTATATGTAAATAAAAATTCAGTCATCCACTATTGCCTTTCATATTAACTAATTTCAACAAACCTTAGGATATAAAATTATAATTTAAAAAGTTGCATCGAATGGCTAATTGTGACAGTGAGATTGGATTTGATCCAATCGACTTCCATTGGTGCGCTCAATTTTAGATAGAGCATCGTAATCTGTGTTTTTACTGGATATTACTTCTGCTACCATAGTATTATTGATTTTACCATACAATCTAAACTAGTCTTATGATGAGATATCTTCGGAACCTCATGAAATTTGGATATACATTTTTTTCAATTGATTTATTTTTTGTGTTTTCCTAGATATTAATATATTATTTTTCTAGCATGTCCATTTTATTTAAATAATGTATTCGTTTTTAAACTAAAAAATGCGAAATTCTCTGCATTTTTTCAGTTTCTTCTATACACACAAAAAATCACTGTTTCTTTCCTGGTTTTCTAGGTGCGTGGCAACTCTGATAATGGCCACCACTGGATATAAAAAATAATATTAATGATAACGGTGAAACCAGTGGGTTAGGAAGATATGGTATGTTTCTATAAGCGATTGTACTGAAATATTAGAGTAAGACAACTTATATTTATATATAGTTAGTTACTAGTGAATAAGGACATTTTATCCCAACGATACATTTTGTGCTACGGCGAGTTTAAGTGGCCGGCACTCATGTAGAAATGAAGTAAAGTAATTAGCACAAGTTCCCGATTGACTTTCCAACGAGTGCATTCCCTTGTACGTTGGTACGATTAGTCTATCTGGAGATAGGGGACAGTGGTGCTACACAGTACAATACGTAGCTCGGACAAGTGTTTGGTA
The DNA here is from genome assembly GCA_902141375.1 of Timema poppense. Lineage (NCBI taxonomy): Eukaryota > Metazoa > Arthropoda > Insecta > Phasmatodea > Timematidae > Timema > Timema poppense. The sequence goes on from CABFOV010000230.1 coordinate 53,174, forward strand.
CACTATATGCAAATATAATAGAGACAACTTATTCTTGTTGATCAGGTGGAACTATTTATAGAGTATACATGAATATTTGCAAGTCATATTCACATAACCTTAAGGTGTTAATGTAAGTGACGTAAGAAAAGGGCAGTGTTTTTACAATATTTAAAGCCAAACGTGTTTTTAGTTAAAATGAATAAAATATTGCTCCAATACAAACATGGAGTTTAATGTTCTTCACATGGAGATATAATCAATTCTTGAATGTCTGTCTAAGGTGTTCAGATTTAATGACTTTTCTCTTATTTTGAAAAGTTTCTCATCAAAGGCTAATATGATCATGACCATGACAGATATTCAAAAAACGTTTTTATATCATCAAGTGAATAAAATTAAAGTAAGTGTTTCTAATGAAGCATATTTGATTTATTTTTGCAAAAAAAAAGTGTTTTGATATAAAAACTGCAAAATCTAACGTCCCCTACACTCACACCTTGGACCTAATAAATAATTGGGGCTAAGTTTTCAAAATAGTTTGTGTTTGACGTGAGTGTAAAATACACTATTAATTTTCTAGGGTTCTAATATTTGTTAAAACAAAGAGTACTTGAGAACAACGAGTCGCGTTTTTATTACGGTAAAGTTCTTACAGGAATAACATTATCCAACAATTCTAAAATATATTAGATTCCTTTTAATGCATTTATACTCCAGGAATCACATGGTGGCAGGTGCAGATTCAGAGGAGGGGTCAAAGGGTCTGCTGACCCCCCCTGCGAAAATTAGAGAATTAATACAAAAAACAAAATGAAAGCTCAAATTTTATAAAGAAAATACAACACAGATAAATTATACAATTGTTTGTCTTTTTATGCGTAGACACCACTTAAGCCAGGTTCACATGTGCGTTATTCGTCCACGTTTAATAAATTTTCTATATGACTCATGTAAGTATGGAAAAGATATTAGTTTTCATGTACGAATATTTGTCGTGCATAGCGAGTAACGAACATTGTTCCACATAGAGACGGTAAACTATCACACATCAAAGAAGACTAATAATCACCTGGAAGCAGTTCATCCACGAATACCGAATATAGAGTATGTGTGGATGGCAGGAGTGGTGTAACTGTGGGGGACTCTGCCCCCCTGGAAATAATTTGCCCTTCCCGGGAATAAATTCCCCCCTAGGTATGTTTCAAATCCTCCGATATTATCGAATATGAAGCTGAAAGATGGCCTTTAATCAAACTCCAAATTACTTCTAGATGCATTCTATTGTCAAAAATTTGCCGAAGAAGACCGCTTTAAATAACTACTATACTAGAGTTATCTAACTGGTAGAAAAAGTCAAGGGATGAAAGCTCTAAATAGCTTCCAAGGTCATCCAAATATCATAAATGTCATGGGGAGAAAAACTCCAAATATTTTCTAGATTCATGTAATTTTGAAGGATTTCCAGTCAAGGACCACCCCAAACAATCTAGTTTCTGAAATAATTCAATTTAAAAAAAAATGGTGGAAGATCCCTTCAAAGCTTATCTTTTAGAGGTATCTAACCGTCCTAAATAAAATTAAGGCGAGGATATCTCTAAAAAGCTTCGAAAGGAATCCAAATTTCAAAAATTTCTAGGTGAGGAACACAATTTAAATGTTAGCTTATAATTTGTTAAAGAATCTAATTAAAATAAATCAAGACAAATACTACCCATAGCTTCTATAGTGAACCATTTTTCGAAAAATTGTTTAAAGCGAGGGCCACTCCAAATAGGTTATAAAAACTATGGGATTTAAAAAAAATTGAAGATAACGGTTTAAAACATATATTAGTTCAAATATGAAATAGAAATTACTAGATGGCTCTAAACATAAATTATAACATTGTAGGTATCTATGTTATTTATAATTATGAACCCCCCTATGAAAATGGCCTGGATCTGCCCCTGTATGGTGGACACAAAATCTAAGGCGTTAACCTCGTATAGTACGGTGATCTGGTAAAATCAGGGCTCAAATCTCGTCCGGCTGTATTGGAGGTTTTTTCCCTCAATGGATTCCCATTTTCCTTTCCCATTAATGCAAATACATTTCCTTTAAAGTCTATTTTATTTATTTTACCACTTTATTGTAACCCTGATAACCCAAATAAAATGCACAAACAACAATACTATACACTTACTGTTACTTTGTATAAACAATCTTAATGTTGGTAAATATAATATAAATATGGTGACTTTTTTTTGTCAATGTAGTTCTGATTTACAAGATTTTGGTTGAGGCAAAATTAGTAAATTTCAAGAGAAGTTATCATCCAATTAACTGAATGCGTTTGACCATTATATCAATGGTTTCTGTGGAATTATTATTTTGTTTCTACTGGCCTCATTATTGACTGAAACTTTCCAAACTGTTTCGCTACAAATTCCTCAAATGTAGACCACCGAGCCCGGATCCAAGCCAAAAACCTTCAAAATTTGATAAGAGTGTTTTAGTGGTATCAATATTAGAGAATATGCTTTATCTAAGTTTGAGAATAATTTCCTCATAGATAAAGAAATATTACATTCTTGCGAGATTTATATCCCAATATAGGGAAAGACTCGTATTAAATCAAGGTCAGCAATCCCGTTATTGATCGATCTGGCCACCCTTCCCCCTGCCTTATTTACCGGCAATGATCCGGTCGGGAAGTGGTCAGAGAGGGTAAAGTGGGTGTGGGGGTAAGGGGTTTGAAACTCTCTCAAACACAAGAAACTCGAACTTAATTAAATGCTCCAGGCTTTGGTTACTGTCCTGGCATGTGCTAATATTGCGCTCCTTTCTCTCTAAGGAAGTATATCCTTGGGAGAGAAATACATATACCAGGCCTTAGGAGTTCATTTCTAGCCTTTCTTGCCAACTGAGAGTTTTAAGTAGCAGACGATCAATGGTTCTCATTGATGTATTTTTCTTTTTCTCCTTACTACTAATGATCTAGTTATGAAATAACGCAAATTTGGTCCTCCTTTTTAAGGAAGACGCTTACAAAACATCTTTGTTGCTGTTGTTGTTGTTGTTGTTGTAATATATATAAGTTTTCTTATTGAGAAACCACAAAATAGGTTGCCAGAAAATTAATACTTCAAGGTTTTGAAAAGGATAACATATAAAGACAACGTGCGTATGAAATATAATTAAATGTGATTAGAGCAAATAATATGAGAAACTAAACATAGATTTAAAATTAATTCCTTTTTGACTTGTAATTACAAAACTGGTACAACTAAATTAGGTATAAGCCATCTTCAAATGTTTCGTTTCAGTGTAATAAACTGGTTCGTGCTTGGATATTTAATGTTTTATGTTTTTTTTATAGCAATCAGTCTTTATTTTTATTTTACTCAATATATTTAACATTTAACTTATATTAAGGAAGCAGCTTGTATGTTTCTACGAATATATATATAAAAATATGCTCATGTGTTGTATATACATATGTTTATATATGTGTGTATAGAGGTAAAATATTGTACATATATTTTAATATAGTAATTATGCTAACTTTTCATATTTAAATGTATGTAAAAATATGTGCATATGGGCATGGATGTATAATTTATAGTACTCATCTTGTCTAAACGAATTTAATCACAATACTGGGGTGGGGATAAGGAGGTTAGACTTGAGAGAAAATGTACCAGAAATTGCGTAAAAGAGAGTAGGGCTATTAGAGTAAAAATCTTCAGAACACCGTCTTGATGGTCCGTGCCCATCGATAGAACCTAAATTTTTACAATTACTGCAAACACATTTTATTTGGTAGCTCTAATTAATAAATTAATTGATCTAAATTTTCAAAAAATTGTTCGAAAATTTGTTGTTTTAATATGAGATATATTTTAATCTCTTTGCTTTTAATATTTAATATTGGAATAGAGAATATATACAAATAAATATTAAATGAACACATTTCTGATATTCCAAACAAAGGTAAACACATTCTATGTTGAAACTAGATTATTATTTTTATCCTGATGACTAGAAATTTAAATATTTCCAAACGGAAGAAATTTACCATTAAAGATATAATAAATCTGTTCAAGGAAGCCATGTTACGGATTGAGGCATGTTTTCGTTTATGCTCATATGACCCTCCAGTGGTCCTGGAGCGAGTATAAAGAGAGGTAACATTGTTCCAAACAAAACACTGCCGAATATGTTTAACATTGCGTTTCATTATTTTGTTTTAGTGGACAACAACGCATAAAAAACTATCATTTTGATTGTATGTAATGGAATTTATTGATTTCCGAACTCCGATTCAATTTGCTATTCTTTGACCTCTTTCCCACATGAGTGTAAAGAGTTTTCCCATTAACAAAGTGTGTATAAAATTATATATAATTTGGTAAAATCATGTGTCAAAACTAGAGTAAATCTACAAAATCACCAGACGAGTATTTTTATAATGTACAAAAAAACCCACAGGACTCATTTTGACTATTTTTAAAATTGTTATTTTTTAGCTTTAATAAATAAACTTAATTTTTGCTGACTAGACCCGCCTCGGTGGCGTAGTTGGCTAACGCGCTAGTCGTGTTGAGCTCGACTGCTGAGGACGGGGAAATCGAAGTTCGAATCTCGGTCGGGTGAACTGGGGGTGGTTTTCCCTTAATGGTTTTCCACTCTCCCTCCACACAAATGTGGGTTCACTTCCTCTAATTCAACCTTCCCAATTCCTAATCCATTAGCGTAATTAGTACTTAAAAGTGGATAACCCGAACGGGTAGTAAGACGAGGTGCTAAATAATAATAATAATAATAATTTTGCTGACCTGAGTTTAATTTATAGAAATAAATTAAATGCTCTATTGCAGTGGTTCTCAAACATCATAGTCACGCAGACCCTCTAACCAGGGAACAGATGAATCGCGGACTCCTTGATGTAGGATAAATTATTTAAAAAATTATAATCATAATTTACATTATATTATTATAAAGATAAATTAGTCATAATTTACATATATTTTAATGTAAATATAATTATAATAAATAAATGTACATTTTAGACGTAATATATATGTTATAATAAATGTAAAAATATTTACAATAAAATTGAAAATAAAATATTGTATATATTATATTTGTACATTTATAATCAATGATAATTTATGTGAGGAATAGAACTTCTTGTGTGACTTTAAAATATCATTGAAATTTGTAGCAATTTCAGTGACCATCTTCTTAAGGTGGGATGGAAGGGGACGTGAGAAAATACCAGTGTTTTTGCAGGTTTTATAACAAAACTATTTTTTGGCTGAAATAAAAATTTTGCTTCAGTAAAAACAGTGAGTTTAATTTTATACATATTGTGATATCAACAGTTATTGAATATATGTCACTAAAATAGCGTGATTAGACGAGAAACTTTTTACATAAAGGTAAAGAGTTATAATTAAATCCCAGGACACGCTTGACAGATATTCAAGAAATTTTGAGTTTAACACGTGTATAAAATTAAATTCTATGTTTGTACTGGAGTAATGTTTTATTTATTTTGTCAAAAAAAAATGTTTTGACATAAAAACTGTAAAAACACTGGCTTTTTCTCTCATCTCCTTCCATCCCACCTTAAGTCTCATTTCACAATAAGACGATTTCAGTTTACATTTTTTTTATACCACAAAGAGCAGAAAAAGCTTGCCCGCACAAATAATTTGTTGGAGAAGTCAAACGTTTCAGTGCTTTTTCTGAAAGTTCTTTACGTTGTCTAACAAGAAAACTAAAATGAAATTGAATTTCCAAATGCTCCTCTTAAAGATGCGGGCACAAGGGGCGTGGCCAACCCCCCAATTTTTTGCCTCACTTTCTCGCTGGGTTATTAATATGCGAAGACATCTCCATTGTGTTTAGTATATACCAGTGATTTATCTTTTACGTGATATTTTATAATATCTAAAAAATATAAATGTTATATCACGGATTCCATGAAAGATCTCGTAGACCCCTGGACGATCCTCAGGGACCCCATTTTGAGAATCTCTGCTCTATTGGAATTTTAAAGTGAACTCGATTCGGTGCAAAGACTGCAATATAATACATTTTTCTATTAAATTTAGATAAACATTAAAATGGTCAGTTTAAGGTGCATCTGACAGTAAGTGTATTTCTCTATCGGTGCCCTCATCTACTTGCTGAGCAAATCGTCTGTTTACTTTAATTCTTTCAACAACGTTTTGATTGATGTCCTCAGACATTTCAACAATGTGTTGGCCTATTGTATTATTGGATATAGACACTTTAAAAATTTGCTCTTTTGCTTTTTTACCAAGCATTTCAACAATTTCTGCCAATAACATGTTGTTTCGTGTTTTTTTCGATCAATTTAGCAACTTTGAGTGACGCCTCAGATGCCTTATCTAAAATTTAAATTCCCCTCCCCCCCATATTAGTTTATGCCTTGTGTGGTAATTTTAAAAGACGTTCAAAATTGTATGATGAGAGTTTTTCGAACTCAACCTGAATGTTTTGTGGCTAAACGCTGTTTAATTTTCTCGGAACAATTGTTGCATTGCTCTGGAGATCTCCACAAAAGATAAAAATAAACACTGATCGACCACAATTTTTATTTTAAGTGAAACCAAAAGTTAAATAGCTATAGTTATATCGTTATAACACTTTACGAGGCTTAAAACTAAAATTAGTTGTAGATTTATCATGAGCTAATTCGTTAAACTAAAACCTTGGAAAATTTGGGGGGCGATCTTCCCAAAGTTTGCGGCACACAAAAGTGTCACGGGACACTGGAATAAAATCTCACAATAAACTGGACTGTTGATGACGGGGAGATCGAACCTCGAATCCTGTCGGGTATACTGAGTGTGTTTTATCCATACACTCCTCCTCTCACCACAAAATCACAACATGAACGGGTAGTAATACACTGTGCTAAAATAAAACAAGTAATAATGTATCTTTTCTCACTCGGGCATCGAGGGGCGAGAGAATAATTAAAAGACAAGAGAGCTATAATTTAATGGACACTGTGTCAAAACTCAAAAGCTTATCTAGTTCCTGAAGACGTTTCCTGATGTAACATTGCATTTAGAGGACGCTCATCGGTTACCACGTGGAATAAGTGTAAGGCTCATTTAGTCTGGTTTAATAGAACGGGGAGTTCAGGGTTTGAATCTCAGTTGGTTGTATTGAGAGGTAATTTCCATAAATGTTCCCCTAAGATGCCTTGGTGTGAATGCGGATACATTTTCTTCATCATTATCTTAAGAAAAATGAATAGTCTATAGTTTATACGTGTATTAAGAGGTGGTGGGGGGAAACTTGTTTAGAGAGTGCACGTTTAACACTCCATTATATTAAAACTATGTATCTTGAATTTTCAATTTAAGGTCTATAGCTCTTTTTCTGAGCGTATTTAATCACTTGGATACACACAAGAGAGAGTGGGAAGGCGGCTTTCCGCAATCTTATCGTATAGCTTATTGGTTTTCAAACAACTGAAGAGGCAAGAACAAAGCCAACTTAATCCCTTAATAAAGCACGTATTTTTCGCTTCGGAGTATCTTTGAGTGGTATCGAAAGCCTCCATTTCCCCACTGTCCGAAAGCTTCATTATCAAACACGTGTGTTCTCGCTAGTACGGATCACATCCATGTACGTAGTAATCACATCACCATGTTATTTCCCCACTCTCCTAGACGGATGTGCGCGCCCTACATGACTGTACATGGCTTCATTATGGCGGACCGCAAGGATGGATAATTGCCCTGTGTTTGACGCCGAGATTAGAAAGCAAGGGGACCCAACAAGTAGATAGCGAGCTCCGAACCCGCTCAGTCCACAAGCTCGTAGGAGGCTGGGCCAACAAACTTTCCCGGAGCCGGAACTAAACGATTAATGGGCCCGGTTCACTACCTCACAAACAGCAATAAAACTTAACGGTCTTGTTAATATCTCCGTCGTTATTGGGGTTTTTAAACAGACGCTTAACGTAAGTGGAGGAGATTAGTGTCTGGGAAGGTAATTAAAGTGAGCTCCGAATCATTCGCGAACCCCCTTGATTTCCTACAGAGTAAAAACTTTTTTTATCTAGATGTTTAAAGTGTACTTTTTTTAGAAACAATTTATGTCGCCACGTGACCTACAAGCTAACTTAAATCGTAAGCATAAGTAAAATACTACCCTCTTAGCCTGAGTTTATGCGAGTATGTACTAATTAGATGGTAGGATGAACCCGTGTGCAAATAGTAGGCCTAAATAAATGTCTTAGTCGTCCCCGCCTAGAATCAAACCAGTGCCCATTATCCTTTACACTTGTCAAACCACTTATTCACGGGTACGAACTATGTTAATATTGAAATCTATTTTAACCCATTATCTAACCTGAGTCTGTCCGGATTGGTTATAGCTCAACGTTCTCGACCACGATAGTGTCTCATTCAGTACGAGGAATACACGTAAATATTAAAATACGCAGTTTCGGAACTTGTAAATGTTTCGGCCCATTGCATGATATATTAAAAAGACCCACACATATGGGCACGCGTAAACATATGTCTCGCGTGGTATTTTCGGTGAGGGGAAGATGTGGCTTCGATTCCGGGCCGGGTGTACTGAGATGTGATTGTAATAATAATGTTGACTTTATTGCACTGTTTTAAGCATATTTACAAACCATCATAATATTTATTATAGTTCTTCAAGAACAAAATAAACTTGTTAACGTGTTAGCAAACACTTTATTTATAATTCTACATAAAGTGTTAAAGGTTTTATGAACTCGTAATATTTTAGTAGTTTTGTATAAAACCAAAACTATATTTTCTAATTAGCATTATTTCTTCTACCACAGATTAGGCTATATTATTTAAACCAATAGTTTTCAGCACTATACCTCATTAATTAAATGTATTGTATTTAAAAAAAAATTAATAACTTTAGAATCAGTACAAAATATATTGTAACTATGTATCAAAATATAATTTCAATAATGTATTTATTGATAAGGTTGATTCCTCATGTGGTGGGTTTGGTTTGACACTCAATCTAGTGGTCAATATTAGATTATTATTATTATTATTATTATTATTATTATTATTAGCACCGCGTCTTACTAACCGTTCAGGTTATAAGCACTTACGCTAATGTGTAATGGTAGGGTGATTGTGAGATGAAATGGAGGACCTACAGTTTAACGTGAGAATCCGAACCACGGTGGTGGCCTGCCATTCCACACATTCACAAGATGTCTTGTCAGAGGTGATCAACATTAGATTTCGACCAGCTTGTTTAGGGTGGTATTTCAACAGGTGATAGATGATAGATTCTCTCTTATTCCTTTAAACACCCTCTTAATACTTTCACAAATATAATAAAACCATTAAACATGTGTAAATAATTAAATTTAAAATACGCGTTTAGATTGCGATGACAAACGCCTCAGTTTTGTATACCCTTCTTTGCTGATGATAGAGAAGTCAGGGCTAAATAACAATTAGCACCGCGTCTTACTAACCATTCGGGTTATACGCTTAGGCAATAATTACGCTAATGGGCTAGGAGTTGGGAAGTTTGAATGTAGAGGATGTAAGCCCGAAATTGCGTGGAGGGAGAGTGGAAAACTATCTAGTAAATGTACACCCAGTAGACCTGACTGGGATTCGAGCCCCGATCTTTCCATCATCGTCAGTCCAACCTATTGTGAAAGTGATGCCTTAGAGTCTAGATAATATCTCTCTTCAGAACCACGTGGTTTTCAAAACGATCAACCGTGAACAGTGGAGAGGGGAGGGAAAAATGTTCTTAAAAATATACTATATATACATATATATAAAAATATACTATATATATATATATATATATAAGCTAAATATTTGGTATACATAATATATTATATATGTATATAAATATTATGTAGATTATATATATAAAATTATATGGATATTAAATAGTAATATACAATAATATTGTAATAAATATATATTATATATGTATAATATATACATATAGTTTGTACTCTTGTCACAGCTCAGCTTTAAAACATCTTTAGTAAACAAGAAATGAGCATGTATCCTACTATTCGTTCTATTAAAAACTAGACTTTATTTTAAAAGTAAGAGCGTATGTACACTTCATTTACCTTGGAAGGTAGTTTGAAAGTTAGAAAGTTAGTAGTGCTACATCATTTAATTAAACTACATACCGGGCTTATAAGTTAGGCCATAGTAGGAATCATGCAAGGTAACATTTTAGAAAACATTCTAAAAGGTATTTTGTAATAAGATTTGAAAAATTTGGAAATTTATGATGTATTGGTTTGTAAAAAAATAAGAAGAACTAAAGAATATATATTGAAATTAGTAGGCTGAAAAATGTTTCCTAAACTTAAAAATCAAGCTATTAGAAACATTCAAATTGCATATAAGGGTTTTAAAAGTGATTAGTGTTGTTTTAAATGATTCTAATATCTTAATTCTTACATCTTTAACATATGTTCAGCTTATTAATTTCAATCTATAGTCTTTATTAATTTATTCTCGTTTTTTATAAATCAATAAAATATACATTTATTTTTCAAATCTTATTTTATCTCATGTAAGGCAGACTTTCTACCTTTCAGGGTAAATAAAGTGTACTTGTAACACATGGACCTGGGATATAATCAACACCTTATTAGTGGTTTCAAGGGTTTATTGCACAGGCACGTTCCAGATTGAGAATTATGGATTTGTAGAATTTTAAGGGGATCTAGATATTGTTGGAACGATTGTTTTTACAAAGATAAATTAAATATGAGAAAAGTTTTAGTGAAAGAAGAAAGATAATACGACTAGAGTGTTTAATTATTTTTTTTAATAATCTAAATTGATGTTCATAATATTCAAAATATACCATTTGTACAAGTGTATCACACTATTAATTTGACCACTAATCTTTTTGAGTTTGCCTCATATTAAGGTATATTCATAGGCTATTAATTGTATTTAATGTGTTTGATTTGATAGTGATACAATTTAATATTTTTATTGCAATACTTTGAAAACTGTTAATTAAATTAAATGGATTGATTTATTTTGATGATTTTTAATTTACTTTCGTTTTGGGGGACTGGTAATTAAATAATTACTAATCTTGTATGTATTTTTGTTGATTGAGGTAATTCAACAGACATAACCTAGTTTAATGTTTTACTCTTTTTAGACAAACGTTAATATTAAGAACAGATGATTCATTCATTTAAATTTTGTAAATTACCATTCTTGTTATTTCATTTACTTTAAAAATACCTCATTTTGTATGCTTTGGCCAGGAAATATATAACTTGAGACAAGGAATTGCGGCTCTTATAAGCATTAACTGTAGTTTTATTAGTAATTCTATCAAGGTTTCAACACCAAGTGGGTACATTGTCCTTTATTGTAAATAGCGTGGGATATATAAGCGCTCAGTTGTTTTAGCTAAATATTATAGTCACTCTAATAATTGTTGTCTGGCTAAAATAATTCTCCTAATAATTGTTATGTTTGGATAATACACTTCCTTGATCATTTCTATTTCTGGCTAATATAACCCCTGACAATTGTTATTTCTGGCTAATACACTTCCGTGATAATTGTTATTTCTGGCTAATATAATACCCTGATAATTGTTATTTTTGGCTAATATAACCCCTTATAATTATTATGTCTGGCTAATATACTTCCCTGATAATTATTATTTCTGGCTAGTACACTTCCCTGATAATTGTAATATCTGGCTAATATACTTTCCTGATATTTGTTATTTCTGGCTAATACATTCCCTGATAATTGTTATGTCTGACTAATATACTCCTCTGATACCTGATATACTCTTCCTAAAGATGGTTATATCTTATCAATAAAGGCAAATTTTATAATTGTGTCTGGATAATTAACGCCTCTAGAGTTTCACTAAAATATTAGATTTCTAAACTAAATACCTCTAATCCCTTGTACACTTATCCTTATATCAGATATATTATTTGGAAAGTAATAAAATAATCATAGTTAGAACAAGTATACCAATATTGTCAATACTCCCTAACATTTGTAAGTGAAAAGGTACCAATGGCAAACACAGATACCCGTATAGGCCAAACCGCCACGATACCCCTATCTACTGCATTGTAATCAATCAGTTGGGTAAAATATGTCAATGCATACCCGAATTTTCGATTAACCGTTCGCTCCCTCCTATTCGCATTTAGTCCAGACGATCGGTATTTATAGGATTTTCATAAACGATTGTGCTGATGCATTTGACATCATCATCCAATACGTTCATTGTAAAGCTTTGTATTCATTAGCTTAGCTGACGTCACTAATTCCCATCATCCCATACCCGTGTTTCTGCGTTGGAGAATTATGTTTTTAGAATTCCCCTGCGGGAATATTTCTGGACAACTGATGAGGCTACATAGTTCATTTCTATAAAATATTGCTATCGCGCTGGTGTACAGTTAACTCCATCAGCTCATATTAGCCTGTACCCTTAGCTGAGTGGTGAGGGAGGCCGATTATAGTTCTTTAAAACCCTGGATTGATCCCAGGTTTGGTCTTAAAATATTAATTATTTGTTCCTGAGTTTGTATTTGTAACAGTTTGTCTTATTTAGGGTTCAAACGGTTCAAATGGCACAACACGACTTAGTCCTCCTTAGCCTATCTTTTAGGGGCGATCCACAAGCCACGTAATGCTTAACATTTTAACCATCCTAATCCTCTGTGTAACACCAAATAAACATTTAGACTGACCCCTCCCCACGTACAACCTGTGCTATCTACATTTTCACATCAAATGTAAATCTCATTATTTAATAAAGAATATGTTGACACTAAAAAAGGGATTCGGCATTAATATTACTCAGAATCAATTTTAAATCCTGAATATAAACGATTTCTAAGGATTGTATAACACTACTCTATTATTATTATCTATGAACAAAAGTATCATTTTTTTTCCGAGATTAGAATTCAAGTATAAGATATGTGTTACGTGCCACTGAGATGAACTCACCATCCACCCATGTGTCACCATGTAGACATTTTAGCTCCCCACTTTTCCCTTTCCACTACCCCTTTCAACAGCGTTACGTGCTCTATGGATTACCTCTTATGAGTACGAACTTTGCCATCAGGGTTTGTCGGCTAGATATTCCTGGTTTTTTACTGGCAGTGGCGGATATGTAACCGTCTTCTGAGATTGGGAACACCACGTAGGTGCGGTTACTTCATCTCGACGAGATGAGGTGATGATGATGGTGATGAAGATAAATATGTGGTGCCAGGAGAAGTCTTACACATGACCTGTTTAAAGCCTAATCAGCTAGACCATGGCAGCCCTATGAGCAATTTCCCTCCGGGAAAAATATCTATGGCGCTGCCAAAAATCGAACCCGAGTTCTCTATATCAGCAAACGGGAATGTTTATCACTATACAAAAAGACCGACCTGGCTTAGAGCTCATGTATATTTAGTGACACTGTGTGTGTACCTTCGAAATGAATTCGTGGGTCAAGAATTCAACGAATTTATTCCTAGTTGTTAGCACTCAAGAAAAAACAAATACTTGCGCCATGGGTACATGAACAAAGATGTCTGACTCGTATCGTTCGGTTTGTTGATGACGGTAATGTTGAGGTCCGAAAGTTCCAATCTCATCTGAGTGTAATGAGGTAGATCTTCCTAAATAATCTCTCACTCTCCTTCGTTCTTCCCTTCTTTGTAGTGTCAATACAGGGTGTACTTTAACATGTGAGACCCACCTCATTGGTGGGAAGGAGACATAAGAACACTGAAAAAATGTAATACAAACATGTGCCCCATTTGACCTTGTTTCCGAACTATGGTCATGTTTATACTCACGTAACGTGGAGCTACTTAACATTATATGCTCAAAATGGCCACCTTCGGCCTGAATGAGACGATTTCAAAAATACCAGATGTTTGAAATAGTCCATAGAACATACCTAGTCAACAGGTCAAGTAATATCGAAGATTTTATACAAAGAGTTTAGTGAAGCCACTTGGCTGTAGCTTGGAAACAAAGTCTAATGGGACACATGATTATTCAAAACTTTTTTCATTGCTTTTTATCTCCTGTCCACAGCTGAAGTGGGTTTCAGTGTTGCGGTACACTCTGTATATGCGGAAACTTCAAACGAGTACGCGGAGGTTGGGAGAAAATAATTTCAAGCGATCTCACGATTTATAGCATTAATTTCACTTATGCAAGATTTAAAAAATATATCTTAAATTAACACACCCATCAGAAGACAAGATTGGAGGGGGGAGGGGGAGCGGAACTCCTTTGAGGAAAAAAAAAAGAAGGAAAACCACTTCCTCCAACCTGGAAATAAACTCTGCCCTCACAAGTTGAGTCGGGTATAAGACGACACTTTGTCAAACCCTTCCTGGTAATGTTATACAACCTAAATTCACGCTGCCCATGAATAAAGCTTAATTCACACGTTCGCCTCAGTGTCGCAGCAGTTCACACTGTGTATGTTGACCCATGATGCATTGCAACGACAAATTAAAACAGCTGATTATCACCATATTTTATTTTCTAGTGGATAAACATATATTTTAGATCATTCTCCCGATGAATGTTTTCAAATTATAAAGCTGTGCCGTGGCACAATCCTATACATTGATAAACATGCTTTCCGTTTACGGTTATTTCAAATCTCCTACAAAAGCTAACGAAGCTGTCTAGTATCTGCTTGTTTCCGGCTGTACAGAGCAAGTGCTGTCGAATGCGCATGTGCACTGATTTGAGATGGTTGGTTCCGAGATTTGATTGGTTATCCTGTGCCGAACATCTCAGGCAAAGCGGACGAAGTAGGTGAGGTGGAAATCTTATGGTTGGCTTAAAGCTCGTCACGTGATCACGTTTCTGTTCTGCGCTAGTTTTTCAGCAAACGTGTTAATTCACAATAATACTCCCGATAATCCGTGTTTTGTGTATAGCTACCCATCCGGGCTATACCGCAAATTTACACACATGGGATGTGAAGGAGTAAAGTAGAAATTAGAGGAAGTGTTTTCTTATTCACTCGGAGAGAGCTATAAAATATTTATAAGAAGAAAAAATACAGGGATTCAAGCTTGGACAAACAATACAAGAAGAAGCTATCGTTTCTGTCGGCCGGTGTGGGTTCAAAGTGTAATTATCTACGATTGAAGCCCGTTCTTTTTGGATCAAATTTGGAGCGGATTGACTGAACAATGTGCCTGCTTATCAACTCCGCGCACACGTTGTTATATTTACAATTACGTGAGATGAATGCTTGACCTTCAAGCAGTCGACCCATTTTTTGAGACCACCACTATAGCTGGAAAACTACACTCGTGTTTTACTTTAATCAAGTGAAAGCAGCGCCCCTAGGTCAACAATGTACACTAATTATATTTTAGTACAGTGTCATCGCAGCTCATACCCACGTTCCGCGATAACACCTCTATGAAAACTAAAATGACTGGTGTAATCAAATAATTAATCTGCTTTTAAACGTCCGCCGAAACTCAGGGTCTAATATAATGTTTGAGAGGTTTGATGGGGGAGGGTGCCATAAAGGGCAGAGGATGATTAAAAGGGCTAAATGACTACTTGTGTCGTCCTAGAATAATATGACTAAGGAGGAGGGGTGGAATGTGTTTGTATAATGGCAAAGAAGGGTGGTAGGTATGAGTGGAAGGCTATGGGTGAGGGTGGTGGGGG
>CABFOV010000230.1:68984-111611 GCA_902141375.1 Timema poppense
GGGGGGGGTTAGGGGTGTATTACTAAAGGTATAACACAAGGGAAACAACCTCCAAGAGTTCGGTATGCGTTCGTTCTCGACTTTGACCTAGGAGACCACGATTCCATTCTCAGTTTGGGGGTCTGGGGCTGATTTTATTAACTTGGTAGTTCTACATCCTTTATTCAGGCAAATACTGAATTAAAATAACACCCTTTCTAAATATTTTCCTTATCATGAATCTAGTGAATCGGGCTTATTTTTATCTTAAGTAAATGAGTTTATTATATTAGATTAATAATAAAAATAACTTTCGGGATAACCCTCAAACAAACAATGTTTCACTAGACGTATTTTTACAAGACATAATTATTTAATGTGCACTTTCTCAACTATCAACACAAAATTAACAAAATAACTATATTCTAATAAAGATACATCATCCAATCCATATGCCGTAAAAAGCTTATTATTCTGTCCCTTTGGTTAATTAAGAGGAACCAAATTGACTGACCTTAATAGTATGTCTCGTATCTATCCCATACTATTTAGAATATAATATGTGATTGGTTTTGGTTTGTTACTTTATATTTAATTTTGTGCCACAGCAATTAGCCAATTTATTAAGTTAATATCTTAACTATTATGATGTAGTATATTACAAAGAAATGGTTATGTAAAAAATATATTTAAATTATATTTATTACAGCTGTGAAAGATCTAGTTAAAGTGAGAATTAACTAGGATATATTATAATATAATATGTACGGTATATTAAAATTGATAAATTATTGTGTTCTAAAATTAAGCAGTTATTATTGCTCATTTAGGTTAAGTTGATTTATTTTAACATGTATTTAACGTTCATTTTCTGAACAGACTGATTTCATCACCACACGACTCATAAACCAACTTGAATCTATAACAGACAACAGAAATCAAAAACTTAACAGGAGTTTTTTTTATTTCTAGTTACCACATTTTACTACCCATATTAATTCACTGTTTTAAGAATGAGGAAAGTTGAATTTTAGAGGGCGTGTACTCATACTTGCGTTTAGGTAGAATGGAAAACCATTGAAGAAAAACCTCCCTCAGTACACCCAACCGGGAGTCAGACTCCGATCTCCTCGTCATCGACAGTCCAGTCTATTGCGAGAGTGATGTGGTCACACAAGCGGGTTATTTAAAATTGAAATCCTAATATAAATTACATTAAATATGCACGATCACCTAATTTTAGTTTAGCTCGATAATTCACAATACATTTATGAATGCTCTAATCCTAACTTAAATTTCAAAATTTTATAACAGAGCTATCCTCTGATCACGCAAAGACGAATTTGATAAAATAATTAAGGAAGTATTAAGTATTTTATAAGAGGTCCGTTGCTATACTAGTGTGGACTAGCTGGCCGTGAGGATCAGCGGGGAAAAGACAACTATACAGTAGAGTTTTTGAAAAGTTTGACACTCTCAGGAATGCCACCACACAAATTAAACTTAAAAATGTGAAATATAATATACGTCCAGGAACTTAAATAATAAGCAGGGCCAATGCAACGGAATCCGCCTAGCAGTGACGAAATTGGGTGAAAATCTAGTCTACGCAACAGTTTTAACGGGTTCGTGGGATGTGTGATTCAAAACACAAATTGATTTTGCACCTTTTGTTTTGAGACGGAGGTGAGCTCCCAGTTAAACCAGCGTTCTCAATAACTTTTAGTAGTCACAAGGTAAAACCTTGGTTAGGGTTGGTATTTATCTTCCCAAGCCAGTTTCAGCCATGGCCACAGACAAATAATAAACAAACTCTCAACCTTACGGGAGTTTCGTCGCGCTTCTTTTGCCAGCTTGAGTCCTTCAACACTGGGCTTCACTAGTGTCCTTGCTGGAGGATGATAATACTAACCGCAGCGATCCTGGTGTTGAAAGACTCAAGCTGGTAAAATTAGCGCAACAATTTTAACGTGGAGGTTGAGTGTCAGAGTATATTATTTGTCTGTGGCCATGGCCAATTTCTACGTGGTTAAAGTCATTGGAGGATCCAATCAGGGGACATTGATACCGAAAAACACTACATTATTCATAAAGAACATAGTGACCCATAAATAAACATTTTATAATTTATTCACTAAAAATAAAATTAACTCAGTTAATTATCACTCTAGCCACTCTAACTTAACATAATCGAGTGAAAAGAATATAAATTTATAACAAACTAAGTCCAACACCTTACCTCAGTCGGTATCATGTTTGTCTACTGAGCTAAGGATCTCGGATTCGATACCAGTCATGGTCAAACAATTTATTTTTGCTGAAATTTGGGTTTTCTCTTTCACAATTATTGATTATCGGCTGGGGGCTGTATGTTGTGACTGTTATGGATTCAAGTTGGTTTAAGAGTTGTGTACTGATATAATCAGTCTGTTCAGAAAGTACACGTTAAATACCTCAGATAAATATAAAAACTACAGCAAGCTTGCCCAACCTAACTAAACCTAACCTTTCTTAAGCCTACAAATTGAAGGTTCAGTTTTGTTAGATTGAGTGGGTATTGGTATCAGCATGTCATAGACCAGCCTAAAAACTAGTTGTAAATTAAAGTTGAAGATGGAATTATTGTATAATAATAATAATAATAATAATAATAGCTAGTTATATCTTATTCGTTATTCCCTTTCTATTTGCTGCTATTAGATTGTGTCACCAACATATAAATGTCATTTAATTCTACGTGCAGCTCCTTGAATACAGTAAAAGGTTACTTTTTAAGTGGGCGTAAAAAGAGCGATGCCTGCATAATATAGGACATCTAGGGGTGGAAAGCTATTGAGCAAACAATCCAACCTGCAAGTTTTAATTAGCTTTACTGTTGATTTTTGACATAGTGGCAAACACATTGTTAAACAAACCATCAGTCTTTAATCTAGGGCTTTCCAAATTTTGACTCAAATAGAAAAATAAAGCAATCTTAATTTGTGGTTTCAGCGCAAACCTGAAATTTTTAATAGCTATGGATCTTATCTTGCTTTAGTAAAACGCGAGAAAATGACTACGAAGTAATGGAATAGTGTTACTTATAAGGAAAAAACTAAATCAAACAAAATAAGACCTACCCAAAATCGCCTTTAAAAAATATATTTACTTTAGGAAATATTTTACTTACCAAAAACTGAGACGGAACATTTCTTCACCAAAATAAACATAGTTCCGTTAATCTTGAAACACGACATTTTGAATAAGAAGGGGGTATTTTAAAACCCCGCTCCGTAATAATTTTCTAACATTTTATAATTATAGCATATAATTATGTTGGCAATGTAAAATTTTTCAATTAAATTGAGAATCAGCATCATTATTACACTTAATCAAATATGTCGATGAGTATCAATTCTAATTAAAATAGTTTAATTGTACTCTGTTAAACATATTTTTCAAACACCCATACACATATACATATATTCATTCTAACAGTTTTAATTAACTATATCATACGATAATCTTTAATTAAAGTTATCGTTGTTCGAGAGTTAATAAATATTCATGTTTTATATCAAAAATCAACTTTTTTTTACATTCCAGATCAATGAACATGCTCTCGCTTAATGTTGTCAGACTAAAAAGGCAACTGTTATTTGAACCTTTGTTATTTGAAAAAATGTTGCTATTGCAATTATTTTTTTCATTGGAATAATAATTGTAAGAGCAAATTAATAACAGATATTGAAACGCTCTTGGCGGGAGGATAGTCAGGGGGAATAATTATCCATACCGGTGAAAAAAATTTCAACATTTAGAGGGGGTGGCAGGGTTGTCCATATAACTGATTACGGCCCAGTAGACCGGGATTGTTTGGTTACATCCTACTGAAATAGGGATGGTTTTTCCACATTCTCCTTCCAGGCACATGGTGGTTTGGTACCTCTCAGAATTCCTTCTAATCCATGCACCATTTTATTTAGGGGTTGAAATATTTTATTGGGGGATGGTGGAGTAAGGCGAGTGTGTCGTTTGATCTTAAAACATTTTTGCAGTTCTTGTCAAAGTTGGTAGCCATCCACTGGTCATACTAAGCGCCGATGATTAATTAATTAGATGAATGTGTCTACAATATGGTCAGATTACTCTGCTTTATCCAAGTGGTGTAAAAAAGTACAGATTCTTTATTTGCCAACCGTGATCAGGGCTCAGCGAATTCGGGTTCGTGATTTGCGGTCACCGACGGCCAACGACACTAAAGTATAACCGGATCATTGTCATAATAGACCCACCGTGGAGTTGAAAAACATTGTATAAGATTTAACATATCCATGCGCCAACTCATGTAAACTGCAGATTCCACTTTAAACAGGCCGTATAATTTTGACAACATTTATAAATATTAGCTAATTCATGTTTATTTTTGTATACTCAATAATACTTCCTATATTTCAAAATATATAATTTTTTTTAAGCTACAGGATATATTTTCTTAGTACCACTTAGTTTACAGGAATCTGACATTATCATGAAATATTATTATCTTTGGTTAGTTAAATATATTGCTATATTCTCGGTACTACGATGTTGTTAATAGAACATTTTAAGCGGTACCAAGTTTTAGTTTTTACTTGTGTGTTTGTGTTTTGTGATCAGGTACAACAGTTAAAAATGTACATAATCCTTTTTTTCTGTCATAAGTCTCTCGACTGGTTTGATGCAATCCCCTCATTTATTCCAATTCTGTGTCAATCTTTTCATCTCTACACACTTATTACAGCCTCCATCCTCAATTATCTACTTCACATACTCTAATATTTTCCTTCCTTTTCAATCTCCCCCTTCCATTGCGCCCTCCATTAATAAATTAACCAGTCCTGTTTGCCTCGAAATGTGCCTCATCATCCTATCTCTCCTTTTTGTAAGATTTGTAGAGAGACTTCTTTATTTCCCAGAATCTTATTATTTAGCACTTGTTGGTCCACCTGATATTTAGCATTCTTCTGTCGCACCACGTTTCAAATGCTTGTAATCTAGGCTATTTCTTTATGGTTTTCCCAGCGCCCAAGCTTCAATATCATAATGGGCTGTGCTTCAACACACACAACTTAAGAAAAATATTTCTCAAGGCCAGTACACACAGAACGCTAAGCTAAGCTGTGCTGTGAATTTTTCAATTTGGTTTCACACTCATTGCTAAGCTAAGCTATGCTAAGCAATGGTTCCTCTTTTTCCTCCCGAATTCAGTGTTGTTTCTTTCTGGTCTACTCTAGTGAAGTTTAGTTTTGGCGTTATCAAAAATAATACCTTATTTGATCTCTGATGATATTATTGAGGAAGAGAAGATGCAGCTGTTTTGGAAGATGAAGAAAATGTAGGAGGTGGAGATTTGATTTGTTCAATTAACGCTTCCATTTGAATATAAAAACATTTATTAAATATAAACCCTAAATAGAATATTATTTAAAACACGTGAAACAAACTTCAACACTTATTTGGTTATTTTCAACAATCCAGCACTGCATCTGTTCAACACGTCTGATGGCTCAAGATGGGAAATGTGAAAACTGCCCATCCAGCATTCGGAAAAAAATTAGCGTGGCGTAGCAAGGCATAGCTTAGCTTTCATTGTTAACCAACACTTTTCAATAATTTTATGGCCCGCTATTTTTCTAAACAGTTAGCAGAGCAGATCTTAGCTTAATTCAGCTTAGCTTTGCGTTCTGTGCGTACCAGCCTTGGCAGTCCAAGGTCAATATTTGATACTAGTAGGCTTCTTTTCTTGAAGAAAGCTGTTTTCTGTTGGGGTATACTGCTTTTGATATCTTCTTTGATTCACATATCTTATGTAATTTTACTTTTTAAATAGCCTAACAAAATTAACTTACTAACTCTACTGTATCTGCTTCAATTTTGATATTTATTTTAGTGAATTGTTATTGTTGTCCCCTCTGCTATTATTCAAAACTTTTGTCTTACTTTTTGTTTATCTTCAAGCCAAATTACTCTCCCTATAGTGTTTTCATTGCGTTCAGTATTTCCTCTAAATCTTATCTTTTTTTTACAGTCAAAAGAACAATATCATCAGCAAACTTTAACATTGTTAATCTTACTTCTTGAGTTTTTATTCCTGGCCCAAACTTTTATTTTTCTACACTTTTTTAATGAAAACTATTTTATATAAAAAAAAAAATCTTTGAATGTGAGCAGTATTTAGTGGAATTGCGTATCTGTTTAGTGCAATTTACTAGCACAGCCTACATATTTTTTATTAATGGTCAAAATTAAGAGCTTTGGAGAGTTGAGCTTCAGGCGCTGACCAATCACTTTCTGAGAAAGAAGACTACTTAAAATGCCGGTTAGATAGAATTTTTTCCACCACTATAGTTAAACAGTCCCAGGCGATACAAGTTGAATTTAAATCATTTAAAAACCATCATAAGTCTATAAGTTTTAATAAAATAGTTGCAATAAAACTCAGGGCTGACACAAGAGTTTCATGCGCCTTAAGTGAGAGTTAAAATTTGAACCCTATTTGTGTTCACTGTTCTATATTGTATAAAAACACCACACACACAACGTGACGCAAATAATAATAATAATAAGGTATCAAAGTACTAGACACAAAAATCTTTAAAAAAAAAGAGGCAATTAGATAAAATATAAGTGAGAAGCCTCCGCCCTTCTTTTAATCGACGTGTGCAAACATATTATTCATTCTTTCCTTACTTTTAACTTAATATACTTTCAGAAGCCTTTAATTAAAGACCATAGTGTGTCCCTGACAAAGCGAACCAAATATCATAATACCATTAAATTTATTATGTTTCTAATCAATTTGTTTTGAAATATATTCATAATATTGAATACATTATTTCGATGTTATTTTTTTATTTAAAAATGATTTGCTTCTTTAATTTAAATTATGGTTTTGTTAAATTAAAAAGTACACAGGCCTTATTGTTGGAATGCGCCTTTAAAGCCTTTGATCCCTAGGCGAGCGCCTAGGTTCGTCTAATGGACATTACGCCTGGTTATAATACAGTAGACTGTTTTGATTTTGCACTGCGTCCAACTCGTCCATGAAATATGCATTTTAATCACAAGAATGGATTGATGATGAGATAAGTAGAACTTAGAGGTGTTGTTCTAATATTTGTGTGCAGGAATAGTGGGAAAATCTCTAGAAAATACTATTCTTAATACATCCAGTCAGGATTCAAACCCTGATATTACACAAGACTGACTTATTTATTTGCTTCCCCACTAGTTTAGGTGTTACTACTATTGTACAAAATGGACCAACCTATTTTCCGAGTTTCTAAGCTGTAGATTTTAAACTCTACGTGTGAATCTACTTCAGAGTTTGCAAACTCACAACAACTTTAAATACTTGATTTCGGGAACTTTGATTTACTTCTGTCTTTTAAATATTTTAAACGTACATTAATGATTAAAAATTCAAAGCTTCAAATAGCTAGTACAAACCTACTCTCAGATTAAACGTAAGGCTCTGTCGATCTAGCTTGCTGGTGTCTGGGAGGTCAGGGGTCGAATTCTATCTGTATGTAGAGAGGGTGATTTATCCTAGATGTTGTTATACCACAGTACCTTCTCTCAAATTTGGTTAAATTTCCTCTAAATTATAAATAGACGGAAATATTAGTAATACGCGTTGTAAAAAACAAAGGGAAATTTTAAAAAAATGTGTTAGGCTATGGCTAGCAACTCACCTAGAGTTTGTGAATCCAGCCCTTTGACCTAATTGAGTTTAAGATCACTGCTTTAGTTATAGAACAGATTCGTTTAACTTAACTTTCACTAAAAACCAGACCAGATGGGTCTTAAATTTAGTCTTCACGTCCACCAATGTGGATGTATATATAATAATAGATATGGTGTAAAAATATCAGAATAACATAGTTTTAAAAGCAAATGAGACGGAATATTTTTATTTTAGCACCGCGTCTTACTACACATTGGGGTAATACTCTTGTGCACTAATTACTCTAATGGGCTATAAATTAGAAATATCAAATTTAAAGGAAGTGTAGCCGCATTTGCTTGGAAAGAGAATGGAAAAACATCTAGGAAAAAAACACCTTCATTATACCCAGCCGGGATTCGGACCCTAATCTCCCCGTAATTGGCAGTCTCTAGTCTATTGCGAGAGTGACGCCTTATACTATGCGGCCACCAAAGCGGGTAGACTGTCTTGATAAAATTGCATTTTTCCAAAGGTTGTCCAGTGTTTATACGGCCTTGTTTCCAAACGAAACGAATGTTCTCTATCTCTCGTGTCGTTGTCCGCTCTTGTCCGAGCTATATTTCATAGTTGGCTTTGTTGCTGTCTGCTGTCACAGGTGCGAGGCTGGCCATTATAGGGTGTACAGTGTGTGCCTGCACTTCTCCGTGGAGAGAGCACAACTTTGAAACAAACTAAACCTCCCCAGGGGTAGAGTTTCGGACCATTATTTGCCATATATTTAATACTATCGACCTTCCCTAGGATGAAGAGGACCGACCGTGGGAAGATTTAAATAAATATACTACACAAACTTTGTTATATTTATCTTTACATGTTTGTGGATTTAGATTCAGTATTCTCAGCTCTCAAGTTGATGCGGACAAATTAGTAAGATTTATTTCTTAAAGAAACACATTATAAACATCAAATTTCTGTTTCAGTGGCTATTAAGTATAAGGTGCCAGGCCCGCAATTGTTATTTCTTTGATTGAAGGTGAAGAGAAAGTAAAAGCTTGAATCTAAACCCATGGGTTTGTTTTCCCTTAATCTATCCATGCTAATGCGGGTTTCATGTATCTAACACCCCCTCCTCCTTCTATTAATGCTTTGATCCATATCTTAATACACATCCGGGCTAGCTACTTATTTTTAATATTAAAGATTGAACTAAAAAAGTAGATTTTAAAGGAGAATTTTCACCCATTTTTGTGGAGGGAGATTGAAAAACCATTAATAAAACACCCTTTAAGTACAACCAGCCGAGAGCCAAAACCCTCCCTTCCAACACCAGCAACCAATACAAGACGAGACTGGTTCCCTTGTCTGCGTGCCCACTGATGCTGATGAGACATTTATAACCTTGGTTTTAAGGATGGGATGCATAACTAACAACGTGTAGTAGATAGTACATAATGCGTAAGAAGTTGAAACATATTATTTCAACTATAGCGTTCAGAATCGATACATTGTGAACAGTGCACAATTTATTCAATACATTTAACTTTAACTTTTTTAAGCGCTGTTCATTGAATTGAGCAGAGACTTTACTTGAGAACGTATCAGCCAATAAAAAAGGGGAAAAAAAGCTCTAGAAATCAAATGCCGGTACATACAGTAGACGTAAAATATGTTCAATTCGTGTTTGAAATTCCTTATGGTAACTATATCTGTTGTCCATAAACGAATTTTCTTTATTTTGGCTTCAATGACTACGTTTGTAAATAAAGGAAAAATATTAAATGTTTGCTACTGTGATTGAGAATTACAGTTTATACAACATAGGAAAGGTGGTAACTACAGCTAGAAAAAATTACCGGATCTACTTCCATGTATACATACGCAAAACCATATTACCTGCGAGACCATACGTTGAGCAACTGTCCATTTTGTCAGTCAAAACTTTGACAACAAAATACTTAGATTATATTATTGTTGTAGTGTGATCAAAATTTTTAAATTTCAGCCATGAAAATAACCGTTTGCGTGTTTTTTTTGTTTTTTTAAAAAGTAGCGTTTGTAGTTCCCTTCAAAATGATTTTAATACGATAGCCTGTAGTAGGGTGCCTTTACTTAGAAAAACAAAGATGGTACAACATAAAAGCTATTTTTTTGGCAGCACGTCTTACTTACTATCTATTCAGGCTATAAGCATATGTACTAATTACGATAGTGAGTTAGTGACTAGTACGGTTGAATTTAGAGGAAATGCAGCCCCATTTGTGTGAAGTGAGAGTGGAAAATCCTTTTTAAAATCCTTCATTAAACACGACCGGGATCCGAACTCCGATCTCACTATCATTGGCTGTATTTTCTATGGTGAGAGTGACGCCTTAGACTGTGCGGCCACCGAAGCAGGTTTGATGATGTGCACTCGTGTGCTTACAAAAATTAAACTTTATATTGTGACATTAATGTGTTGTCTATTTTTCTCTAATCTATTAAAAACTATTTAATAATGTTGTAGGTTTTGGTGGCAGTTCATAAACATATGGAATGTGAAAATAATAGTTTTAATACATTAGTCATTACACAATTTATCTCATGTTACCACAGTTGCGTGACCGAATTTTTTTTATTTATAATAATATTTTTTGTTCTTTCAATTATTCATAAAAAAAATTCAATCGTACAGTGATTCTTAGGGAAGTATCATTAAAAGCGTTTATTAACACTATTGATTGATGATTTAATACTACTAAGAAAATAGCATCAATTAAATTTGATTTTATAGTAAAGGCACCACATAGATTTGGTTAATTTTATAATTAAAAAAATTCAGTTTAATGGACTTATATTCTTTTAAGTGAACCCCTAGGTAAATTATTTTTAAAATACTTTATATAATATAGCAAAGAGGTTAGGACTATTTCTACGAATAAAGAGAATCGACTTAAGAAAAACTTTAATCACTATATTTCAATATAGTCCGATGTATATTTCTTATGAGTTGCGCACTGTACGCTGAGTATTATTCGTTATGCGTTATACATAAATATAAACATAGTCTGAAGAAATTTTAAATATATAAAGTTTATTTTCTATTTATATAATCATACACGTACCTTTAACACCAAGTTTATAATTATATAGAAAGAGTATTTGACCAATCTAGTGTTGAAATGAATGCAAGCGAGTGAAATTAGATTTCTGAGAAGCACGATCGGCGTGACAAAATGGGACAGGATGAGAAATGAGAGAGTAAGAGGAATAGTAAAGGAAGAACCAGGACAGGAAAGAGAAGGCACGACTAAGGTGGTATGTCTAAGTGAGAAGAATGGAGAGGGATAGAATGCGCAGGAGGATGTTGGATATAGAGGTGGAGGGGTAGGAAGCCGAGAGGAAGACCAAGGGACATATGACTGAAGGAGAAGTGTGGATGAGAAAGGAGAGAACTGGGCCAAGGTGGAGGGAGAGAGGTGATGAGAGGAAAGGAAAGGTGGTGGAGAGGCTTATGTTCCAAACAGAACCAGACAGTGGCTGGAAGCTGTTCATCACGACGATGATGATGATAATGATTAGATATTTCACGGTTAATGTTTTTCTTGTTTATAATTCTTAAATTTTAACCTCAATTTTTCGAATATCGATTTTGATTCCTTAACATTTATAATGTTAATCCTTTTTCATGCACTCAACCTCATTTTAAAAACATTCTACTTAATTATACACCATACTGTAACGCGGTTGAAAATAGCCCTAAAAAGTGTTAATAATGGTTAAAATATTTGGGAAAAATGACCACGTTTGATTTACGCAAGATCACTGAAATACAAAGGTCATCTTGAGTTCATTTACAATTTTCTGGTACCAAAGTAAAACGGCTATATAGCTAATAAATGGTCACAATGAAAAATACACAATTTGAATAATGCTGTTTCTTTAAATGTCTTTTACTTAGATTTAATATCTGGAAATTGCAGTATTGTAAATCGTTAAATTAAGATCTATTCTCGAGTCTTTCAATGCTTGTAACCAATCGAAGTTATTGAACTATTGAATATTTATTATATTATATTATTATTAAATATTTATTATAAAACAAGCATGATCTAATCAAAATGGTTATCAGAAACATTGATTTTATATTTGATACCTAGCTAGATACTTTTGAATTTGTTTGTAACTTATTAAAGATTCTTTTAATCTTACCATTGACTGTTTATTTCTCAGTTTATACCATTCATTTATAAGAAAATTAATTTATAAACTTTTTCTTATCAAGTAAAAAAAAAATGTCTTTGCATATAGCCACATTTATAAGTCCCAGTTAAAATTTACAAAAGCGACAAGTAATCCAAAAATACCATAATTAAAAATAATTGAAGAATAATATGGGAGTAGTCTAGATGAATCTAGCTGTGAAATTCTGAGGCACTTTTCTTACCTGAAAGTAATTTAACGAGAATCGCTTGGGGCTTCCCCACTTTTTCGTCTAAAAGCTGAGAGAGCCCATTATTCACAAGGCGGGCATCCCCACCCTCTAACCCCTCTATCCAGCATTTCAGCCCCTCTAGAGACTTACCCCCTACCACCACTTTCTTTATCTCGACGATATGAGCAAGTAAATTGGAATCTTGGCACTGCCACATTAGTTCTAAGACTCTCTGAAAAGGCACTCTTAAAATGGTAATTGTTTTATATAGGGGATTATCTAGGGGCTGATGCATGCTATTTGCAAGCGTATGTGCTAATAAAGAAGGCCAACTGGTGCCTTAAAATGCCTACTCCACGACTGATAAACACAGTCTAACACTTGGTGTAATTAACGCTAGAGCGTAATCATAAAACCATGACTGGCTTAGAGTAAATATTATAAAACTTGTTTGATGACAACATTGACATGCAAGTCGTGCCTAAATTATTATTATAATTTTACCGGCACATATTAAGTATGTCAAAAGTGACAGTAGCAAAACATTATTTGACGTATGAAAGTAACCCTAAAGTATTTTAAAAATATCCCACAACTAATAAAATATAGCAATCAAATTCTAGGGTTTACCTACAAAAGAGTGGCAAGCACATTATACATACCATCATATAACAATCACAGTATAACTACCATCTTATGGTAATCACACAACACCTATCCTCGTATGGCAATCATAGTATAACTACCAGCGTATAAAAATCATAGTATAACTACCATAGTATAAAAATCATAGTATACCTACCATTGTATAAAAATCATAGTATACCTACCATCATATGGTAATCACAGTATAACTACCATCGTATAACAATCATAGTATACCTACCATTGTATGGCAATCAAGGTATAACTACCATCGTATGGCAATCAAGGTATAACTACCATCATATAACAATCATAGTATACCTACCATCGTATGGCAATCAAGGTATAACTACCATCGTATAACAATCATAGTATACCTACCATCATATGGTAATCACAGTATAACTACCATCGTATAACAATCATAGTATACCTACCATTTTATGGCAATCAAGGTATAACTACCATCGTATAACAATCATAGTATACCTACCATCATAAGACAGTCACACTGTACATCGCTGTGGCTAGGGAGTCCGACTCCAAGGATACTGGACCCAGATAAAATCTCAACTGTTTTTAAAAGAGATAACTATTTCTAGAGACCAATGCCTTCCGGGATCAATAAAATTTCCTTTACTATTATTATTATTAGCACCGCGTCTTACTACCCGTTCGGGTTATACGCACTTAGGCTAATGTGTAATGGTAGGGTGATTGTGAGATGAAATGAAGGACCTACAGTTTAACGTGGAATCCGAACCACGGTGGAGGCCTGGCATTTCCCACATTCACAAGATGTTTTCTTTACTAAAAGATGACCATTATTTGGAAAAAAAATTAAATCAAACTTTTTGAATACAATTTAATCTATATTAACTTATATAGTGTGAATATTAATTACAATAATCTAATTAATGCAGTATGCAGTAATGTATGCAGGATAATTATGACTAATGAATGAATATTGTACGTAGCTTACTGTACAAATTGAATAATATACAGAGCTATACGTAAATGATAATCAAATGTGAATAGTAACCCTTCTCTACTCTATATGTGAGGACGAGTACAGACAACTGCTTGGGCATCCCTCTGCTGATGTCTCTGTGTAGGTGGGAGATATGACATTGAAGTACTGTAGCTTTTAAATGGGTTAGGAATTGAGAAGGTTGAATTTAAAGGAAGTGAACTCACATTTAGATGGAGGGAGAGTGAGAAAACCATTTAGGAAAAAACACGCCCAGTCCACCCGAGTGATATTCGAACCTCGATCTCTCCGTCCTAGGCACTCTAGCTCAACACGAAACTATCGCGTTAGTTAACTACGCCATCGAAGCGGGCTACTGTAGTTAATACTACGTAGAGGGTTAGGGTGGCACTGCTCACACTCCATGTGCGAGTGGCATTCCTGACATTTATGCAGTCAAATAATATAAATGGACTAGTGTGTTCAATTTTTGACCAATGCTTAGAGATATTTATGAAAAAATACGAGTATTTAGTAGTGTTCGTTTCTGTTACTAAGAAAGTCCATTATGGAGCAGTTGTTTCACCGTAAAAGCCCATATTATTTTGACAAGTAAATTTAAACTGTCTGTTATAAAGAATTATTATTATCACCGCGTCTTAGTACCCAATCGGATTATACGCACTTACGTTAATATGTAATGGTAGGGTGATTGTGAGATGAAATGGAGGACCTACAGTTTAACGTGGAATCCGAACCACGGTGGAGGTCTGGCATTCNACTGGCTGTCACTTGGATTGATTTGCACCCGGATAGTAGGAAAAACCTGGAACAGTCAGGAAATTTGGAGAGTGAAGGGAAAGTGAGAAGATGCCACGGAAAATTTAAAAAAGTATCTAAAATCTTAAGATACATTTGCGATATTTTTAGATATAAATCAACCCAGAATAAATCATTGTTTCTATCTCCGATTCATGTAATATTACAAAGAACACTGAAATATTTGTCTTTAATCATTCTTGTGTCACTAATTTAAAAATTCGTAGTGTTGTACATAAAATAATTTGAAGTTGCATATTAATTTTAATCTGGGTGGGATAGGAAATTTAAAAACTCAAGAAATGTGTAACAAACCGGAGCTATGCGAGCAGATATTATTCAGTTTAAGAAAATAATATCATAAATAAAGTAAGATATGACTTAATTTTGAAAAATTCATATTTAAATAATGTTTACAATGATATGTTAACTATATTTCAACCTAATTAAGTATTGAACATTTTTGTGTTACGCGTTTCACTACCCACCCAGTATTTTCAAATATTTACACTAATATAATAGGAGGGTAGCATTTAGATGGAGTGTGTCAGCATGTACTTGGAGAGAGAATGAATAATCACTTAGGGCAGTGATTCCAAATCTTTCTTACGTACACTTATTCTTGGTGGTACACCGTGGGAATTCAAACAAAAAAAAGTAAATTAAGGTAGAAATAAAATAGGGCCTAATCAAATCTTATAAATATATTTGGAGCAAGTCTAGACAACGTTAAAACAGGTTTAAACAATGTTCAGAAGGGTGAAAACCTTGTCAAGCTCAAACAGCTGGTTCAGACAAACAATATGTGTTGTATCACCAGGCACCATTAAAGTTTCCTGAAATAGTAGTAAATATGCAGAAATATCTTGGGAGGTCTCCAAATTACGGAATTTGTTAGGGTGGTAAGGCATTCAAGAAGTTTGACAACCTCTAAATTAGGGGAAACAATACAACCTGGTGATAAGCGATGCACCCTATTCTCGAAATCGACATACTAGTTGAATGGATGTAACATCAAAACAAAATAATAAGAGAAAACAATTTTTTCACCGCGTCTTAGAACCTATTTGGGATGTACGATACAATAATTAAGCTAATTTTGTAGGTAAAGGGAAAATTGTTAAAGTATATTTATCCGAAAAACATTTTAAGAAAAACCATCTTAATTAGCACCAGGGGTTGATCCCCTATCACCGTCACCACCAATCCAGCCTGTCCAACACAAGCGTGACGTGTCAGACCATTCGACAACCAATGCGGGTTAGTGCAACCCAAATATAGAGAACCGCGTCTGCTTGAACAGCAATCAAATAATACGGACAAACAAATCTAATTAAATTTATCTTACTTTTTGACTAGTTCACTCCTAATCACATCTCATGCATGACCCTTACCTACCCCAACGCAGTGTTGTCTATTGGATTAACTCAGAGTTAGCCTTACACTTGCTTTATTGTCGGTTGTGAGGGTTACACTAATTGACGTGTAATTCGGTTTACGAGCTCTTAAACCAAGTTTACGCGCTTGCCTTGTTTACAACTTCCTTTTGTTTGTTTCATTCGTCCGCTAGAGAAGAAGAGAATTAAGTAGGAAGAAAGTAAGAGTTAAAGGAGAGGATTAAAAAGAAATAGATAGAAAAAAAAACACAACACTAGTCCATAAAAATCAATTAAAGTCTAATAGAAGAGTTTTTAAAGAGCAAGTGAGATTTTTACTATACAAGTAGATTTGAAGGACGTCGTCTACTGGTAGATTTCAAATCTATTTGAGTAAGCTGGTTTCATCTTAGCATGACCCACCTAAGCACTCTTAAACGCTATCATACGCAAACGCCAATGTACGAAATATAACAAGAGGGAATAAAATGAGCAGCTCACCATCCGAGCCTTCTTATTTGTCTGTTGTGCTGATAACGCTTGCTCTCTTCCTCTGACGAGCTTACACACCCACTATACTATTTGCACCTTGAAAACTTGTAGAGAAAGTATTGGGTCACTAAAAATATCAAACTCAAGATTTTTATTAATCTGGACGTTTCATGCCCCCCGAATCCAAAAAAGTGTTTTTTGACTTTCCGTCTGTCTAGACCTCCAACTAGAGCCTAAACTATTTTACCGATCAGGCTAAAACTTGGTATCTAGGGTTTTAATAGGGTTTCCCCTAAGAGTTTTTGGAATTGGATATCTAACCCTAAAATTAAGGGTAGTTTTCTGAAGGCCAAAAAGAGAAAAAGGTGATTTTCTCAAAATCGGCTCTAACGATATTGATTAAATTTCATTTATAAATATTACAATAAAATCGCTTCTTTCAATATTTCGTAAAAATGACTATTTTTTATAATCTCTCCTAAACTATTTGAGATATGAAATTACTTATCGGTACAAATATGTAGGTCTCTTTATGATAAAAATATTTTATAAGAAGTATAGTTTAATAAAACCAATAACTTTCAAGATATACGTAAATATATATATTTTTTAACTTTTCGAACACAAAAGGTAAAAGTATTGTGACCGCAAAAGAAAATCTACTTGAAATGTTGATGGATGTCGACGTATAAAGAACCCCCAAACCCTAAAAAGTGGTCTTTGCAATGACGTCTGTCTGTGTGTCTGTTTAAACTTAAAATTAAAAGTAGTTTAAGAAAGGGCGAAAAGAGAAAAAATAGATTTTTCTCAAAATTGACTAACGATTTTGATTAAAATTCGTATCTAGGTGTTAAGCAAGATTATAAATAAACTGGCTATTTTCATTTTACCATAAAAATAAATTTTAGGTTATTTTACAGGAGCATAGACTTCCGTATCTCCATAACTATTTGAGATACTAAATAACTTATTATTGCAAAATTGTATTACTATTAAAAATAAAAAACTTTTTTTTGAAATTAATTTTTATAAATCCAACAGTTTCAGAGATATTGGCAAATATATTAATACAATTTTGTGAGCTTTAGTAGTAAAGAGAGTTTTAACCCAATAATTCTCCAATACCATAGAGTAATTAAAAATAAGTAAGTCTCTAAAAGATTATGTTATTTTCCATAAACCTCTTAGGAGAAATGTTTGTACAACATTGATCTATATCAATTTTAGACTCAATTAAAAATATTTACAGTTTTTATTAGTCAAAATTTATAAATGAGAAATTTAATAGCAATGCGATGGCATGAATATTTGCAACACCTAATAAAATGTCAAAAAGTTTAACCGGAAGTTGAAATTTTAATACGAAGTGTTGAGCCTTTTGGATCCAAAATTGATTTTTTTTTATCGGTTCAAACATAGAGGACATTAATTCTTTAAAAACTAAATTATAAAATTTAAAACTGGGACTAAAAAAAGTTTTACATAAGCATAGTGTAATTTATCATTGGGTTTGTTAGTGTATATTCTTTCATTTCACATAAATTACGAGCTGTGAGTAAATATTTCCACTTTCAAACAATAGAGCGAGAAAGTCCGTGCGGAGTTCCGTACCATTTAATTCCTAAAGTAACTTCAAATGTTCCAAGATTAAAGTTTGAAGTTTTTTTTGTTATGTTTTTTGTGGCCGTCTCCTTAACATTCGGAAATATTTCGTTCTAACGATTAGAAATTTGGATAAATCATAACGCAAACGTCACGTGAAAGCTTTTGATTTTGATAGATGTAATACGTATATTAGAAATTACGAGTTAAGTGAAAAATTCGGACTAAGCACGGCTGCCGCTCTTGCCAACTTCATTCGTGTTCTTATTGAAAAACAATTCGGGGTGATGGGTCAGTTTCATGGTCAGACTTAGTACGCCTCAAGTGCGGCGCTATTCTAAATAGAGGACGTAGGCGTGCTAAGCCTGACCATGAAACGGGCCCGATCTATGCTTTCGCCGCACGGCACACGCAATTCACCGCAGCGCCACACCGTTTGTGGAACACTGTGTCTCGGCCAACATACCCCACTGACGTAAGTCATGCTTGTTATAGAGCCCCGGTTTGTTTATGGTCACCCCTGTCTGAAAGATACCACCAGGTAATCTGGAGCAGCGGAGGAAAGTGTCCATGAGCCTTGATGACTTGATCCTAGCTACTAGTACCACGATGGCGCCACAGTCCTGATCGATAAAGGAGGGGGCGAAACTCACAATAGCTTTCTTCCCTTCGCCAGCTAGCTTTTCGGTATAGAAAATCATTTTTCATTCAACGTTACCCCTCTTCAAGCAATCTAGAAATAGAAAACATACTGCACTCCATAAATATGATGCGATACTTTATTGAATTATTAACGTTTAAAAAATAAAATCATTTGTATTTTTGTTTATATTAATAGTTAAATAATGATTTTAATAAACTACTTAGTTTATTCAAAATTCATATTGATATATTTGAATTACTACTTAGTGAAGAATATAGGTCATTATTAAATATTTTTCAAATATATATTGAAAAGTTAACTTGAATATGAGATTCAAACCGATGGGCTCTAGCCATATCCAGCCAGTTTTTATTTTGCAATACATATATTTTTTAACCTGAAGGTAAAAAACCCATTAACATTATGGCAGTTAAAACATTTGTCATTTTCTCATTCATAGTTCTGTCTGTTAATTTGCTAAATTCACTTTGCTATTGTTTTACAATTGTTTCTTGTTAGTACTAAAAAGCAACCTTAAGGGCACTTTTAAGAGTTGAGCTTTATTTTCACATTTAATCTAATTTAAATTGAATATGAGAAAGATTTTAATAAATTGTAAATTAACATTAGTCTAATGCAATACTGTTTACTAAGTGACATTTAATATATTCCTCCAATATTTAAAGTAATAAGAAACTAACCACAATGACCAAATATTGTCTAAGATAACTTTATTTTCAATTTATTTATTTTTTTGCTAAACACTGACACTTTATTATTTTTTTATTGTCTTTAAATCAGAGGTAACACCATTTCATACACTTCTATATCTACTTTTATCCTTCTTTTTATTTTTGCTTGCCTACCATTTTGTTACCCATCTAGCATGGGATAGGGTATGTATGAGTAAGTGTGGAAAGAGGGTGAAAAAAATTACAGAAAAACACATAAGAGCATAAAGCTATAATCCGGATCTTGACCTCCACGTCTTATAAAAACTAATTAATACAATAATTTTGTCCGCACGCCCATCAGTGTATGGTTTTAATGACAAATAATTTTCAGAAATTTTGAAAACCCTTCACTAAAACTCACTGCCGATTAACCGGGAAGTAAAATAAAATATTACGCTTTAACCGAAAAACGTATGGAAGTGCGGTTATCATAGCATAGCATACAATAGCATACAATAGCATGCTCTGATGCACCCTGAAGGGGAGCACGAGAGCAAGTTCCAACACGTAACGACCAATTGTTCACACCATGTGGTTCGCAATAGTTTAAAGGCAGGTTGTCGCATTCGCGAAGTTCTAAAATTAAAGAATCCGATATTAAATATTAACATTGGGGGTGGTGAGAAATTTAATAAAAACCGAATAAAGGTTTTTAGAGTTACGTGCGGGGACACTACTCTATGGAGGGCTGGTGAGAGCCTCCCAAACCACTGTTATCACATCTCGCTTATCCGAGCAGGGCTTTGGGACGTCGATGGCACCCACCGGGGTCAATGACGTAGTTCCCAAGCCCCTGGATAAGAGGATTGGTGGCACCGGGAAGTCTGGCGTAGAAGGACTGCGCCAGACCCCGGAAGTGGTCCTTGATGGTAGGCATATCCAGGTCGCGGTGTAGAGTCTCATTCCGGACATACCAAGGTGCGCCCACAATGATCCTCAGACACACGCTCTGGAATGCCTGCATCCTCCTCATATACGTGTCCGCCAGGTGGCCCCAAGCGGGACACGCATAGTCGAGGATCGGTCTGAGCAGCTGCTTGTACAGCGTCAGACCGTTCCTTGTAGACAGGGCGCTACGCCTGTTGAGCAGTGGGCCTAGGATTCCCAGCCTTTGCCTCGCTTTGTTTAGTCTCTCGTGGCAGTGTAGTCTCCAGGTCAGTTTGGTGTCCAGCGTAAGTCCCAGGTACTTAGCACTGTCCGCCCATCTGATCTGTTCTCCGAACAGCCGGAGTGGAGCCGGCCTGTAGTACTTTCTTTTCCATGTGAAGAGCACTGCGGTGCTCTTCTCCACGTTAATACTCGTTCTCCAGGTAGTCAGCCACCCCTCCAACTGCGTCAGGTGCGTCTGAAGTCGCCTCTCCACCAGCTGCCCTCGCCACGACTCCGCTACTAGAGCCGTGTCGTCCGCATACAGTGCCAACTCGGTGCCTGGGGATTTTGGAATATCATTCACATACAGACTGAAGAGCACAGGGCCCACCATGGAACCCTGCGGCACTCCAGCCCGGATGCTTCTGACTTGGGATGTGGCGTTCCCAAAGGTAGTGGAGAAGGTGCGGTGGGATAGGTAAGATTGAACAACCTTAACTAGGTAGAAGGGCAGGTTCAGGGAGAGGAGTTTGAAAAGGAGACCTTCGTGCCAAACACGGTCGAAGGCCTTTGCCACGTCTAGAAAGACAGCACCAGTCAGCCTGTTGATGTTGAAGTTCCTCGTGACCTGCTCCACGAGCCGGACAAGTTGGTGGGACGTAGCGTGTCCCGCCCGAAAGCCGAACTGCTCATCCACCAAGATGCCCGCCTCGCGAACATGTCGGGTCAGTCTCGTCAGTAGTAGTCTCTCGAACAACTTGCCCAGACAGTCGAGCAAGCTGATCGGTCGGTAGGACGAAGCTAGGGCCGGGTCCTTACCCGGTTTATGAAAGCAGAGGACGTTGGCGTGCTTCCAGAGCTTGGGGAAGTGACTCAGGAACAGGACGGCGTTGAATAACTCCACGAGGAAGTCAATCGCCTCCAAGGGCAGCTTTCTGAGGACCGCGTTACTGATACCGTCGGGTCCGGGGGCCTTGTTTAATCTTAGAGCGGCTATCGCCCGTGACATTTCTGTCACCTCCGTGGGTTCAGGTTCATCCAAGGGTCTGTACGAGACCGCACCGATGACCTGAGCCACGTGCGCAACGTGCACCGGGTCTGACGGGTTGTCAGTCGGTACAAATTGCGCCTCTAAGTGCTCAGCGAGAGCATCGGCCTTCTCCTTGTCGGAGTTGGCCACCCCGTTGCGACCCACAATAGGCGGCCTTGGTGCGGGGACCCGCATCAAGTTCCTCGTCATTTGCCACAGGGACCTGTCCTGCACGCACAGGCTCTCAATCTTGTCCTCCCAGACACTGTTCCGGTATTCTCGGACCATCTCCCGAACCGCATGGACTTTGCGGCTCCAGTTGGCCTTGTCTACCGGGTCCCTTTGAGACTTGCCGAGCCTTCCTCAGCCGATTCTTCTCCCGGACGTGCCTGAGGATAGAATCGGGCAAAGAAGCCTGTGGCGTCCTCTTAGGACGGTGCCTAGGCGTCGAAGCTTCGAGCTCCGCACCATGATCGATTTCTTCCGCTGTTCGAAAGGGTTTCTTCATGTGATAATTGTAAACTATTATCCCGCTTTGATAGCCACATAGCCTAATGCATCACTCTCACAATGGATCCTTTTTTAGACCTGAGGATGGTGCCATTGCAGCGCCGAAACATGTCGTGACAATCTCACTCCAGAGTTAAAAAAAAGGAACAAGGGCATTAAACCTCTCAGATAAGAATAGATTTCAAATTTTATTAACCTCTTTATATCTTTATGATCACACTTTGGTAAATTAAACTTATATATATCTTTTTACACCATATTACAATGTTCCTCTAATATTCTTATATCTTTTCGACACATGTTTCTTTAATATTTTGTAGTTATTGAATTGTGATAGCATAAATTTCCTGAAATACAGAACAAGTAACTTATAAGTTTTCATAAAGAATAGGCATCATTTCTAAAACTCTTTAACTTCATTGTAATTAACTTTATTGTATTTTATCAATACTATACACTTTATTATAAGTTTGACTCATTTCTTTAATACATGTATTTAAAATGTTTTGTTCTGGTTATGTATGTGTTGCTTTGACTCACATTTTTAATGTGTGTGTATAATGTATAATATTATATTTTAATTTTTAATCAAAATTTATTTTATCACAATCCTTTATTTAAACCATATACTTTTATGATAAGTAAACTCAATATATTATCTTCATAATTTATTTCACAACTTAAAAATTTTTATTGCTTACCTTTGCTTTTTCTAGTGATTTCTATTTTTATCAATTAAAATATTTACCTAGTTTTAATTACCCTATTATTTAAAGTAGAACACAGAAAACCATATGTGACGCCTGGTTCAACCATAGTTCCCTTTAACCCGTATTTAATAGTTTGTAATCGTGAAATTGACAAAAAGTCAGCTTAAAACAAATTAATACATTTGTTAATTACATAAAATATATTTTAAAGGGTGAATGGCACATATTTTAATTTGTTATAGTTACAAAAGTATGTATAACACTTACTTCATATATCATGGTAAATACCATTGAGGTATGTCTTTTGTTAAGAGTCTTTAGTTTGAATACTGAAAGGACTGAAGATTTAATAATCATGTGGAACGTAAACAAATATAGTGCGATAAACTTTAGTTCACAATAAAAGTATCCTACTCCTAGACCAGGCACTTATAACCTTAATTATCTAAAACACCTGCAAGAAAAATCTTTACAATTGCATTTTTTTTAAATAACAGTAAAACCTTAAATAACACGGGAGTAGGCACCTTAATTGTGGAACATATTTCGTTATATCAAAGACACAAATTTTACCGTTCGAGGTTGTAGTTCAGAAATTATATTTCCTTAATAGAAATCGATTTTTGAAAATTAATAAAATGTATATTTTACACAACACATTGAAATTAAATTTATCATGGGTATGCTGCCGTTTACAAGTATTAATTTATACATGATACAGGTCAAAATTTCTGGGGAGAGGGGTGGGGGGTTTGGGCCACCACCAGCGAACTTCCACAAGCAAAGAAAAATTACTAATATTATATGATGCTAGAAGATATCTGGAATTAATTTTTGTATTAATTAATGGCGGGGATTAGATAGTTTCAAGTGGTAATAATTTGCTATTAATTTAAAGTCCAAAAATGAAAATGTATCTTGAACACTTTTTAAATAAAAGCAAAGAAATAAACTTGAACCCACCCTCGCCCCTTAGATTTATTTCATTCCCTTATTATATTTTCAAATATGATACGATTAACAAACTTCAAATAGCCTCTAAAGGCATAGAATTTAAAAAAAATCAGTCTAGGAATGTCTAATTATCTTCCAGGGACATAAAAAAAATTCTGAGGGAAGACCTCTCCAAATAGATTCTAGAGGATTATAGTTCTCAAAATAAAACTCAGGGCGAGGACCTTTCCAATAGAGGTATCCAATTGTAAAACTTTTGCTGGGGGAGGGCTCCTGGATCTCTTTGGGCTTGTGTGAAGGGGAGCCCTTTTAAACTCCTTTCCGCCTCAACCCTACCCCCCTCCCCCATATACCCAAATAAGGAACCTCCACCACCTATCTAACCTGAATAAATCTGAATATAATTTCTTATTTCTCTAGTAAGGTTGGAGATATTAAAATATGTGCTTAGAGAAAAGATTTGTCACCCCTGCCTACATCGTTCAAAATTGTACACTTTTTAAATACTGACATTTCCAACTTGACCTAATTAATTGAAGACTTTGAATCTTATATCTATTGAACCTAGGGGGAGAGGGCCTATGGCAGGGGGTGTGTGGCTGGTGAGAGGGAAGGGGGTGGAGGTTGGAACTGTTTGTGCCCTGGGTATTAGTATCCTAGCTATTCCGGCGACACTGGGGCTACAGTTGGATTACGATAGTGAGACGCTTTTTTTGACAGTAATAATTTACTCAAAGTGGTTTTATATAGGTATTCATACGTCAAATCATGTAATCTGCAGTGTTCATATTTGATAAGTGCTCATCTTATCATTTCCTATAAAATAACACCAATAATATAGTAACATGCTATCAATTTTTACCGCAAGCAAAGGCTTACCCTACTAAAAATGAAAGTAGACAACCTTGCTTGGTTCATTTACTGGAATTCATAGTGCTGGCTGAAAAGACCAAATTTAGCATTCAGGATAGTAAAACCAGTGTAACCTACACATAATCTAACTAAATAACACTAGTTAACACTACACACTAAACTCACAAAAATTAAAGCATTCATACATCACGACATTTATAACAGTAGCACGCATTTATCTCCAAACAAGATTTTCGCAAACTGCCACTATTTATATTTTCGCAAACTGCCACTATTCATATTTTCGCAAGCTGCCACTATTATATTTTCGCAAACTGCCACTATTCATATTTTCTCAAACTGCCACTAATTATATTTTCGCAAACTGCCACTACTTATATTTTCGCAAACTGCCACTATTTATATTTTCGCAAAATGCCACTATTTATATTTTCGCAAAATGCCGCTATTTATATGTTCGCAAACTGCCGCTATTTATATTTTCGCAAACTGCCACTATTTATATTTTCGCAAACTGCCACTATTGATATTTTCGCAAACTTCCACTATTAATATTTTCGCAAACTGCCACTATTGATATTTTCGCAAACTGCCACTATTATATTTTAGCAAAATGCCACTATTGATATTTTCGCAAACTGCCACTATTGATATTTTCGCAAACTGCCACTATTATAATTTCGCAAACTGCCACTATTTATATTTTCGCAAAATGCCACTATTGATATTTTCGCAAACTGCCACTATTGATATTTTCGCAAACTGCCACTATTATATTTTCGCAAACTGCCACTATTTATATTTTTGCAAAATGCCACTATTTATATTTTCGCAAACTGCCACTATTGATATTTTCTCAAACTTCCACTATTAATATTTTCGCAAACTGCCACTATTGATATTTTCGCAAACTGCCACTATTGATATTTTCGCAAACTGCCACTATTTATATTTTCGCAAAATGCCACTATTTATAATGTTCGCAAACTGTCACTATTCATATTTTCGCAAACTGCCACTATTATATTTTCGCAAACTGCCACTATTTATATTTTCGCAAACTGCCACTATTTATATTTTCGCAAACCACCACTATTTATATTTTTGAAAACTGCCACTATTTATATTTTCGCAAACTGCAACCAGTTGGGGTTTGATAGCTAGACCATTCCTTATCTCCTTCCTCTACTTATCCTTTCCCGCCCTTGAATTCTTATTTCTTTGCCGATTCATTTACGATGTTTTCTCTTATTGGAAACTTTCGGGGGGCTGGTTGAACCCCCAAAAACCTGTCCCCCAATCTACATTCTTGATCAAGTCAATAGTTCTGTACCTAATAATGAAATAGTAATTTAATTTAAATAAACATTTAAACGTCTGTAAATATATTTTTTCCGGTGAGTTGGCGGGGAAATAAGTAATTTTTGAGCGGCCTCCCTAGGTAATAGAAACCCCGTATCGTTAAACAAGTGAAGTTTGCAGCAGTGCCCCTAACTAAACTGTTTAATTCGCTCTCGTGTTCTCTTTCTCTAATCAAGAGTGGTATCTCTCTCACACACAAGAAGTGAGTTGGGCGAGACAAGCTGTTAACGGTAGGATTCCCTCGGTGCGACGAGCATCTTGCGTCTGCGACCACAAACATGAGGTCATAAGTCGGGATACAGTGTTTCTCTAGATTCGTCTCGTTGGTCGTCTGTCGTGGATAATTTTATGTGTAGTACAGATCGTTCCTCAGTAATCAGAGTTCTTCAATTGTGTTTTATTTAATGGTCCGTGTTATTTTGTTATTTTGGAATAGTGTGGACAAAATGTACCAACTTGATCAACCAAGTATTCCTGAGATCTCTTTCCATGTGTTGTCCTTCACATGTTGGTCCCGATACACTGGCGAAGATATATAAAAAATTGAGGGGTGCTTTTCCACATCTTCAATTAAATTGTTGTCCTCTTCTATAGAGAAATCCTGGACCATTTTCAAAACCAGCGCAATCGAACAAAAAACTTAGTACAACTCTTATAAAACAAAGGTGTGCTCGGTGGTGCGTATAGACGGACTGTAGAGACGCTGGATGCGGTCTCTGGTCGCCAGTCGTAGTCGCCTCGAAGGAACTGGCCAC
The DNA here is from genome assembly GCA_902141375.1 of Timema poppense. Classification (NCBI taxonomy): domain Eukaryota; kingdom Metazoa; phylum Arthropoda; class Insecta; order Phasmatodea; family Timematidae; genus Timema; species Timema poppense. The sequence continues at coordinate 95,629 of CABFOV010000230.1, forward strand.
ATAATAAACTATGGAAACTAGTCCGGTCACTGGTCGCAGACACCTCGAAGGAACTGTCCCCGTAATAAACTATGTAAATCAGTCCGGTCACTGGTTGCAGACACCTCGAAGGAACTGTCCCCGTAATAAACTATGTAAATAAGTCCGGTCACTGGTTGCAGACACCTCGAAGGAACTGGCCACATAATAAACTATGTAAACCAGTCCGGTCACTGGTCGCAGACACCTCGAAGAAACTGTTCCCGTAATAAAATATGTAAACCAGTCCGGTCACTGGTCGCAGACACCTCGAAGGAACTGTCCCCGTAATAAACTATGTAAATCAGTCCGGTCACTGGTTGCAGACACCTCGAAGAAACTGTCCCCGTAATAAACTATGTAAATCAGTCCGGTCACTGGTCGCAGACACCTCGAAGAAACTGTCCCCGTAATAAACTATGAAAATTAGTCCGGTCACTGGTCGAAGAGGTAACGAGGGAATCCTAACTTTAGTTGACCCATAAATTTCATCAGAGTACTATTATAATCCTTGAAATATTTAAATAGTTTGTGACATGACGATAGTTTGCCCATCAACTCATTTAACTACACAAAAATAACTTTAGTTTAATAAAATTCTTGTGTTTTTTTTCTCGCCACGCCTCCCAAATCATTCCAGTTATGTGCATGTAAATTATTAACGCTAGTGTAAAACGCATAAGAAAGAAATAATTTAGAAGAAATAAACCTTCGTTTGCCTGTAAGTAGAATGGAGTAACTATATAAGAAAAATCTATTTTAGTACACCAGGCTGGAATCCAAACCCCAACCTCTCCCACCGGAAAACAATACTAAAGGAACTGATAAACACCGTGCCCCCCAACCCTCCCCCTGACAGGGATAACTATTTTGTTTAACCCTCAAAAAATAAGGAACTATTTTCGAAAGTAGACTATTATATTTACTGGTTAGCGCATATTTAAACAAGAAACTACCCTCCTCGGTGGTGTAGTTGGCTAACGCGCGTGTCATGTTGAGCTCGACTGCCGAGGACGGGGAGATCGAGGTTCGAATCTTGGTCGGGTGAACTGGGGGTGGTTTTTCCTAAAATGGTTTTCCACTCTCCCTCCACGTAAATGCGGGTTCCCTTCCTCTAATTCAACCTTCCCAATTCCTAATCCATTAGAGTAATTAGTACTTAAAGCGTATAAACCGAACGGGTAGTAAGACGCGGTGCTAAAAAAAAACAACAAGAAACTAAATGATTAGACGATAAAATTAAGATACGTTTTAATAGGTCAAACCCGCCTCGGTGGCGTAGTTGGCTAACGCGCTTGTCGTGTTGAGCTCGACTGCAGAGGACGGGTAGATCGAGGTTCGAAGCTCGGTCGGGTGAAATGGGGTAGTTTTTCCTAAATGGTTTTCCACTCTCTCCGTGCAAGTGCGGGTTCACATCCTTTAATTATTATAATAGGTCAAACTAGTTAAATCCATTTTTATTATTGTTGAAAAATCTGACAAACTCAACAAGTAGGCTAATAATTTGAAGTGGTGCCCCTAAATGGTCGATGGTGGTTTCTTCAAGTGATTTATGGTTGAAATTAAATCATTTAAAACACGAGTATCAAATCTTATATAGTTTGACCAGTATAGTTGATTTCCTTAACACTAATATATACAATGAGTAGCTTAATGTTTTATTTATAAGCATACAGATTATAATGGCGTATGACTTACACGCTAGCTTAAGGTGGGGATGTAGGGAACGCGAATTAAGGGCAATGAGCTAGAAGTTTTTATAGCAAGACTTTTTTTGACAAAATGAATAAAATATCTCTCCAGTAGAAACAGAGCTTAATTTCTTTCACTGGTATCAACAGTTGTTGAATATTTGTAATGAGCATAGCAGCATTAGATGAGAATCTTTTCAAATGAAGATAAAAAGTTGTCATTACATTCCGGGACACCCTAGAAAGATATTCAACAAGTGTTGATATCACAATTAAAAAAAATTAAACTCTAAGTTTCTATTGAAACAATATATTTTTATTTTGGCTAAAAACAGTTTTGCAATAACAACTGCGAAAACATTTACCTTAACGATCGTTACCTCTATCCCCACCATGACCTAAGAAAATAAACAACCATTCTTAGAGCTAAGATATTTTATTAGCGGAATGGAAAGATGAACCCACATACAAATACTATCTTCCTTGGTCCCTCCTTGCCATAATCCAAAGTACCGTATACGTGGGAACAACCATTAAAATTACTTAGCCACGATATCATGAAATAAATACGTGTTTTTTTGTTTTAAATAAAACGATTGTTGAATAAATAGCAAAGCCTCGATAGTAACTTTCACAAAAATTCCTATTAGAAAGTTTCTGGCTTCTAACAATAGAAAAAAAACAGTAATAGTCATCATTAATTGAAAATGTTGCACTATGTTAACAAATCTTGTTTAAATTAGCAACATAGGATTTTATTAGTTTACCTAACCAGCCTCGTGGTATAGTGGTCAGTGCTGGCTACAATCCTATGGGTCTCGGGCTTGATTCCCAGCTGGTACCATAGGGTTTTTTTTTACCCAAAGGGTAAATACTCCAACGGTCACATGGGCTTAGTTAATTATACAAAATTTAGGTTTAAGTGTTTCCACTGGTTCCATACTCACTATCACCAACCCCTCATCTAATTGGGACATGGAAAGCGCCTATCGCGGAAAGGATGTACGCTTAGTACAGTCGAGTGTTCTCTGGGCAAAGGTACATTAGTACTGGCTAATATTTCCATTTCTGGAATACAAATGAAGTAGTCCAGACGCACAATATATATAAGTTTAATTGAAAAAGGTAATTTTCATCCTGCTTAATTTCACTAGCGCCATTTCATATCATTTAATAGGTGACCTGGCGGTCTAGGGGTAATGTGTCAGACTTTTATGCTGGCGGCCGGGGTTCAATCCTCGGTCCCAGCAAAGATTTATCTGATTACCAAACCCTTCCTTCACCTCTGACAAGACATCTTGTGAATGTGAGGAATGCCAGGCGTCCACCGTGGTTCGAATTCCACGTTAAACTGTAGGTCCTCCATTTCATCTCACAATCACCCTACCATTACACATTAGCGTAAGTGCGTATAACCCGAACGGGCAGTGAGACACGTTGATAATGATAATAATAATAATAATAATAATAATAATAGTAACATTTAAATATGAAACAATCGTAAATGTCAGGAGACATAAGCACTCAAGATGCATATTGACTGCTTTGCAAATTATTGTATTTCTAAAAGGCTTTCTATTCAACTGTAGAAGTAGATATTGCCTTTTAATTTACTCACTATCCTACGAGTAGAGAAAGTATTGTGATCGTAAAAAAAATCTAACTCAAGATTTCGATGAATCTCGACGTTTCCTGACCCCTCGAATCCGAAAAAGTTGTTTTTGAATTTCCGTCTGTCTGTCTGTCTGTACCTCCAACTAGAGATTGAACTATTTTACCGATCGGTTTAAGGCTTGGTATCTAGGGTTTTCATAGGTTTGCCCCTAAGAGTTTTTGTAATTGGATATCTAACCCTAAATTATTATTATTATTATTATTATTATTAGCACCGCGTCTTACTACCCGTTCGGGTTATACGCACTTACTCTAATGTGTAATGGTAGGGTGATTGTGAGATGAAATGGAGGACCTACAGTTTAACGTGGAATCCGAACCACGGTGGAGGCCTGGCATTCCCCACATTCACAAGATGTCTTGTCAGAGGTGAAGGAAAGGTTTGGTAATCAGATAAATCTGTGCCGGGACCAAGGATTGAACCCCGGCCGCCAGCACAGAAGTCTGATACCTTACCCCTAGTCCGCCAGGTCACCATCTAACCCTAAAATTAAAGGCAGTTTACTAAAGGGCAAAAAGAGAAAAGTCGATTATCTCAAAATTAGCTCTAACGATTTTGATTAAATTTCATTACAAAACATTTATAAATATTACAAACAAAATGGCTTTATGGGCTCTGGTTTGATGAGTAAATTATCATTTTTTGATCATATATCCTAAACTATTTGAGATATGAAATTACTTATCAATACAAATATGTAGATCTATTTATAATACAAATATTTTAAATGAATTATATTTTTATAAGACCAATAAATTTCAAGCTATACGGAAATATATATATATATATTTTATCTTTTTGAACACTTAAGGTAAAGTATTGCGACTGTAAAAAAAAAAATCTAACCTGAAATTTTGATGTATGTCAACGTCTCATGACTCCCCGAACCATAAAAAGTGGTCTTTGCAATGCTGTCTGTCTGTGTGTCTGTTTAAACTTAAAATTAAGAGTATATAATAAAGGGCGAAAAGAGAAAAAATCTATTTTCTCAAAATCGACTTTAACGATTTTGATTAAAATTCGTATCTAGGCGTTGATTAATATTATAAATAAACTGGTTATTTTCATTTTCCCATTAAAATGAATTTTAGGGTATTTTACAGAAGCGAAAATTTACGTATTTCCGTAACTATTTGAGATACTAAATAACTTATCATTGCAAAATTGTAGTACTATTAAAATTAAAAACTTTTATATGAAATATATTCTTATAAAACCAACAGTTTATAAGAGATTGGCAAATATATTAATACAATTTTGTGAGATTTGGTTAAATAGATATTATTTAAGTTTTAACGCAATAACTCTCCAATGCCATTGAGTAATTAAACATCACTTAAGTCTCTCAAAAAGCTTATGCTATTTTTCCTTAAACCCATTAGGAGAAATATTTGAACAACAATGATCTATCTCCATTTTAGAGTCAACATTTATTTACACTTTTTACTGGTCAAAATTTATAAATGAGGAACTTAATATTATTATTATTATTATTATTATTAGCACCGCGTCTTACTACCCGTTCGGGTTATACGCACTTACGTTAATGTGTAATGGTAGGGTGATTGTGAGATGAAATGGAGGACCTACAGTTTAACGTGAAATACGAACCACGGTGGAGGACTGGCATTCCCCACATTCACAAGATGTCTTGTCAGAGGTGAAGAGGAACTTAATAGAAATGCGATGACGTTAAGATGTACAACACCTAATAAAATGCAAAAAAAAAATTAACTGGAAGTCAAATTTTAATACGAAGTGTTGACCCTTGTGTACCCAATATTGATATTATTTATTGATCCAAACATACAAACAAGGACATTAATTCTTTAAAAATAAAATCATAAAATTTAAAACCGAGACTCAAAAAATGTTTTACATAAATATACTGCAATTAATGCTTGGGTTTGCTAATGTATATTATTTCGTTTCACATATATTACGAGTTTTTAGTAAATATCTCCATTTTTAAACAATAGAGCGAGAAAGTCAATGTGGAATTCCTTACCGTTTATTTATATAAGCTGGCATTATTCATATCAAATTTAAACACATGATAAATTGGTGTATCTTCATAAATGTATTTTTTTACTTATCTAATAAAATTGGCCCTATTTTCAATTTTTAGATGCTAAAAATATGTATGAAATAAAAAAACATTGTTCTCAGGATCGTTTTTAGTGGGTAGTAATTAAAATAAAAGAATTAGTACTATTCCTTGAATTAGAAAAGATGCAATCTTGCTATTTTGACATAACTTTCAATAAAGACCAAACATATGCTGCTCCCCTGATAGTACCTCCATGCTCTGGGAGACCAGTCAGCTTGAGATAATTTTCATTGTGATTATGACTGCAGTAATTAATTTTCCATATTTAAATGAAAGTTTTCTGATTTAACCTTGTTTACCACTTTAAAGTATTTCATACAAATCATCGTGTATTTATATTATGTGCTAGATTACTAAATTAGTTGATTAAAATATTTTTCCTCGTATTATTGTATTTAGATGATAAATTAGAGTGTTTGCCGACAGTGACTGTCATAAAACATGTGTAAGACAATTTTATCGGAAACTACTTTCATTTAAACTAATCAATAAATGGATGTTCCAAAACAGGTGTCTTCAACACACATCTCAAATTTTAGAGCGTGAGGGCGTGTAACTCTCCCTCAAGCCTACATCCTACGCCCCTGTAATTATGGGTGACCATGTAACCAACATTACTTCATGATAAAACTACTATCGTATTATTCATTCTTTATATTATATAATTTCAGCTGTCACGTTTGAAAGCTATTAATCTTGTTACTATTATAATAATAATATTAAACAAATTATGTTGAACGCAAAATAATATTTTTTAAATCTTTTAAATCTACCATCGTATAGAGATTTCACAATGTGTAGCATAGACTTTTGAGAAAAGAGAAACATAATTTCACTGCTATGAATAATTTACATTAACATCACACATCTAGTATAATTTTTGTAGGTAGAACCTTATCTGTAATTGAAAAATGTTACTTTTTATTTCACGTATTCGTATACGTTAGGCCATGTTATCTTTTTATTTTCAGCTACTGTCAATACCTATGAAATAGCATAAGTGAAAGCCAGTTTTTGTTGCAATTTTTTTTTAAATTGGCTCTTCCTAATATTATATTGGGACTGTAGGACCACACTTAGGGCTGATAAGATTGATAATAAGTATTTAACCGCAAAGGTGAACGAGTAGTCTAAGAGTCTAGACTTTATTGATCTTGGTAACCAGTCTTTTAATTCTGGCCGGCTAAATAGGGATTATTTTCCACATGCCATTTTCATCGAGTTTTTCGGCTCATCGATTCCCGTTAAAGCAGGTTCATTCGCGCAAAGTTACTTTCCTCATACATATTCCATAGTCGTAAACAACCCTAGTTTTAGTTTATAACTGATAATAAATTTCAATAGAAAAAATATTTTACTAGATAGGCCTGTGTAAAATGGCGAACCCTCTGGCTACTGACATTAATGTTATAATAATATTTTTGTTTCACCTATTATATTTCCACATTGAGTAATATTCGAATAACACGCCTAATATTCCTGCTGAGCTTCAACATTTCCCGTGTTCCCGGCCCAACTTCCACCAGTTCTCCCATGTCCCGGGGAAGCCAGGTGCTTTAGAGAGAACCTCTGGTATGAATCTGAATGCAGGCTGACCCCCAGAATCTACTGACTGCGTGATGAGTGGGTAAGGGGGAGGAGGGAAGAAGTGGAATTAAGGAAGGGGAATCGATTGTCGATTTTGTGATTACTCTATAGCGGGCAGAATCTTGGGGTGGTGAGGGGGAGGGGGGGATCCAGCTGCCCTCACTGCATTTAGGAACCGAACTGTAAGTATGTCACCGTATGAATAAAGGCGCGGACCACTTACAATTACATTCTCACAGATCGTTTACAGGTGGAAGGGTCATAAACTAACCGGGCTCACTGTGTTGGTGGAAAGAGAGAGAGAGAGAATAGGGTGAAGCGGAGAGGGGTGTTGATACTTTTGTCTTTGCCAAGAGAACGTTGGAGGCTGGCCAAAAGACCTGCTACAATAATTAACACAGCTATCATTAGAGCTCTCTCCGTTGCCCGTTCAAGTTGAAATTTCCTGCATTTATAGAGCAGTGGATCCTCAATAGCATAGAAACTACCGAATTATTAGAAGAACGCATAAGATTGGAATTTCAGTAATGGTTTCTAATGAAACGTTTAAATGTTAAAACTAATTAATTTTTGCTGTTTATTTTCTGTGATCCAAATACCGTACAAGTTGCTGACCTTGAGCGCCTTTAAAATAATCTCTTATATTGTATGAAAGTTACCGATTTAATTGCGTTATATTTTGCTTCATTTTCCCTCATTAAAGTTTTAGCAAAAAATTCGGGCCCCCCAAACACGCTAGCACTGAAAAATAAGGGGCCACATATGACTTGCAAAATAAAAAATATATTGTTGTAGTGTACAAGAAATAGCAATGAAACAAAGTTAGAAAACAAATAATAATAGTATTAGTAATAATGAGGAAAAACCAGTCGAGATACGATATATTTAGTGAATAGCCCACAGTAAACAATCTTAAAGTAATTAATTAATGATAAGAAATTTCCTTGAGTAACACTCTACTTTTGGATCTTCTTTTATGACAAAAATCAAATTCTGGAAATCTATAATAATAATAATCAATCCATGCTAAATATATTAGGTCAGTATTATATTAAGTATTAATATATTAAGGAAGTATTTTTACCAATTAAATTAACTTAAATGTAGGTATGATTATTTTAAAAGTAGTGAATTAAATTTAGGAATATTATCTAATGCATTTACATTTCAAAGTTTTAAAATTAATTTTGTAAGTATTTTAATCAGTTAAATTAACTTTAAGTGTAGGTATTATGATTTAACTGTATTGAATTAAATTTAGGTTTACTATCTAAGCTATTTACATTTTAAAGACTTTAAAATTAATTTGTAAGTATATTAATCAATTATAATCAGGACTTTCATTACAGGGGTTCCCGAACTATTTATACCACCAGAAAAAAGTTATGCTAATGCCCTCATAAAAATGTTTATATTAATGTTATGAAGATATTTTTAGTGTGAAAACAAAATTAAGGATATTCTAAATTTTCCTCACGAAACCTTAGATAACTGTGGTGGATCCCAAGGGGTCCACGGAGCTGATATTAACCACCCTAAACATAAATTATAATAATCAGTGCTGTCCCTATATAGAATACTGTGCACATATTGTAATAATCAGTGCTGTCCCTATATAGAATACTGTGCACATATTATAATAATCAGGGCTGTCACTGTATAGATATTATATAAAAAGGTGATGTAGTTGAGAATAAGCTGATGTGGACTAAACTTGAAAGTGTCTAAACGGATGGTGCTCAGGCGATTCTAGGGAAGAGAAATGACCGTTTTTATTTGCTTGAACAGTATTTAGCGAGGAAGCTATTTTCATACCACTGTATCATTCACAAAGAGGCTTTGTGTGCTAGACACATGAGTTCGCATCATGTTATTGATCATGTTTTGCGTTGCGTCAATATTATTTGATCACAGGCACTTAACCAAAGAGTTTAAGGAACTTTATGAAGAGGAATGAAATGAATATGGTGAACTTTTAATTTACAACTCAGAAGGCTTTCTAGGGGGAAAATGAGTTCACGTTTCTTTAAACTAAAAGACCAGGTACTTTAATTTTTGGAGTTGAAAAGTGTTAATCCTCTGGAATATGCTTTATGTAAAGAACCAGATTGGATTATTGATTTATAGTTTTTAGTTGATAAGTGTTAAGTGGAAACTGAATTAAAAAATCACATTAATATTTTAATATATATAATATATAATGTGGGTAGTATAATATATATTACGGATTAAGTCCGAACCCGGATGAAGTCAATATTATCCAGATAATGTTGGCGTTAACCAAAATACGTAGATAATTTTGACGTTATCCAAAATACGTAGATAATGTTGATTGATGGTGATAGAATAATGTTTTTCGAAGTTTATCCCGATAATTTATACCACACGCACTTGAATAGTGGCAATTTATATGGTTGAGGCTAGGCTAGTTAGATTAATTAGTTTAGGAAAAGTTAACATAAATTAGGTTAGGTGGGTATGGCTATGTTAGATTATTTTAAGTTAGGCTAGGTCAAGCTAAGTTGCGTTATATTAGCGGAAAATAAAGAATAAAATGAAGAATTTTGAATTTTAGTGTAATGGTACGATCCAATTTACTGTCCAATTTTGAAATATTGTTTCTAAATAAAATTCGAATTTAAACGTACCTAATTTTACAAATATTACTCTACGTTGTACAAGTATTGCTGGCTAGTGTCGATATCATCCGGATAGTGTCGTAAATGAGATAAATTACTTTCTATTTCTGACTCCATCCACTGCACCTAGCTATAGTGTTGACATCTCCCGGCCAATATCGACACCATCCAGATTTTTAACATTACCCGTAACATATATGTATATAAAATTCACTTTAATTATATTTCAAGAGAAGAAATTGTTCTTGTTATAGCAATTATTAACTTTATTGGCTTTCATATGATGTGAATTATTATAAAATCATTAAAAACTACTGGTTTACCTGTACTTTACGTGAATTTTATTGTTTCAAAAAATCCTATAAAATTACCTTATATTTTAGATTATAATAGCTTTTAGTAAAAAAAGAGCACAGAATATTATTTTCCTATCCCAATATTAAATATGTTATGTGTAAATATATCTAGCAATTTGAAGAATTGGTTACAGTAGCCCGTCAAATGATTTCTAACAATTTAATGGCCCTAGCCTTTTAAAAAAAGGTCAGCCACCTTTGACTTTACGTAACGTTCATTTAACGTGAATAAACTAGTGTGTGATAGGATTTACGTAACTTAAAGTAACAATTCGTGCAAAGCACAGACCATGAATTTGAACTGTTTGTAAACAAATTGTTCACTAAAATTAAACCCAGTTGTTTAAGGTTGATTAGGATTCAAGTACTTGCAATAGAAGCCTACTGGATATACAAAATAAAATGAAAAAAGAGGCTACGTCGTTTTAAGCCCCGTCCAGACAGAACAACAAACACGAACATCTTCACGACAATTGTGGATGGTTTTCCGAACAGAACATTTGTAGCGTTTATTACCATAAAGCTACAAGAGTTAAAGAAAACAGCAAGGTTGGACACTATTGAATAAAAATGAGTGAACTCACCATTGCCCCATTCAATAGTTGCGCCTCCCAAGTCGACTCCCCGCATAAGTACAACATACCTCAATAAACATTACGTACAGACTAATTGCGTGAAGATTGTGTCAGCTTGAACTGTGATTCATCGCGGGGCATGTTGGGAAATGTGTGACGTGCATGCCCCAAAAGGTGGTTCTAGGTCTTTCTCCAAACTACTCAATTGTTCTACCTCCCTCTGGTTATCCCTTCCCTCTCTTCTTTGTTTTGTGTTTGCATTTGTTTTAATTACCCCTTTTCCCCCTTTATGAGCAAGAATGTTAGCGTATATAATGTTGTAATTCAGATGTGTTATTAACTCTTGTCAGGATACTGTCCTTGGACACATATAGGTGTGCAGGATGTTATAAGGTACAAAATTCTATATCGGCTATTATATTTTAAAATTCTTTTCGGCCAAATAAAGGTTAATATTAGACTTTCCAGAATTTATAGATAATTACGCAAGGATATCGAGTAATACTTCGATATCTTGATATATAAAATTAGTTATGGTAAATAATGTTTACCTTTATATTAGGTTTTCTAGACGCAAAATCCCCTTTGTGGGCTTGCGTGATATCAATATTTTCCATATAAGTGAAACGTCATATTTTTTTTTAGGGATTAGAGTTTCATTGTATAATGGGTAAAACTTATATTCTATCACCCGCCTCAGTGGCGTAGTTGGCTAACGCGCGAGTCGTGTTGAGCTCGACCACCGAGGACGGGAAGATCGAGGTTCGAATCTCGGTCGGGTGAACTGAGGGTGGTTTTTCCTTAATGGTTTTCCCTTTCCCTCCACGAAAATGCGGGTTCACTTCCTCTAATTCAACCTTCCCAATTCCCAATACATTAGAGTAATTAGTATTAAAGCGTATAACCCGAACGGCTAGTAAGACGCGGTGCTAAATATTATTATTATTATATTCTATATGGAGTGAGACGCCATATTAAATATTATTATTATTATATTCTATATGGAGTGAGACGCCATATTTTTGCGAAGATTGGTCTTATATTGTTATGAGAATTATGTTATTAACTTATAGCCCATCCGGCATAAAACTGATTTTTTTATTCAGTAGTATTTTTGCTATTTATTATAGGTAATCTTTTTATAATATCTTTTAAAAACTTGACAACCTATGATTGAGTTGATGTTATTGTTTGGGATCTTTTCTGAAGCCCTTCTGGCGGGGATTAGGCTTGGTCCGGTGTTGTATTTATTTATGTACAAGTGTTAATACTTGTAAGGTATTACAAGTACTTTGAATTGAATCTTTTGTGGAAGTCATTGATGTCTCGAGTAATCAATTGTTAATCAGGTTTAGGGTGATTGTCATGACCCGTGACGATTGCCTTTATAATAGACTTGTATATATTTTTCTTTGTATTGTGAAATATTTAATCTATCTATATCTTATATTAATAAATAAACTATTACTTACAAAAAAAAAATACGTTTCATATACTTATGTTATATACTTCATTGGTAGCCATAGGTTTTCCAATATTTAAAATATCAAATATTTGTAGAGTAGGTTCAGGGAAGCAGAAGACAAATTGACCTGAGTACGGTCTATTTACCTTGTGATCGTCCTATCGGCTCCTCTGCATTTATTATGTTTTTGGGATTCTTATTTAATAATATAATATCTTTTAAAAACTTGACAACCTATGATTGAGTTGATGTTATTGTTTGGGATCTTTTCTGAAGCCCTTCTGGCGGGGATTAGGCTTGGTCCGGTGTTGTATTTATTTATGTACAAGTGTTAATACTTGTAAGGTATTACAAGTACTTTGAATTGAATCTTTTGTGGAAGTCATTGATGTCTCGAGTAATCAATTGTTAATCAGGTTTAGGGTGATTGTCATGACCCGTGACGATTGCCTTTATAATAGACTTGTATATATTTTTCTTTGTATTGTGAAATATTTAATCTATCTATATCTTATATTAATAAATAAACTATTACTTACAAAAAAAAAATACGTTTCATATACTTATGTTATATACTTCATTGGTAGCCATAGGTTTTCCAATATTTAAAATATCAAATATTTGTAGAGTAGGTTCAGGGAAGCAGAAGACAAATTGACCTGAGTACGGTCTATTTACCTTGTGATCGTCCTATCGGCTCCTCTGCATTTATTATGTTTTTGGGATTCTTATTTAATATTAATGTTGTGTACCAGCCTTTATTCTGTGGTGAATAAGGGCGGTGTTACACATTGTAGCAAATTGTGTTCGCTGTTCTGTTCGGCACCAAGCCACCAGTTGTCGGTTTTTGCCCGTCGCATCGAAGAATGTTCGTGTTCGGTCTTGTTCTAGTCTGGACGCCTCCACGAACATTTCCCCGAACATACAATCATTGGTAGGAGAGCAGCGGAGTCACACGTGTGTTTTAATCTTTTTAAGTCTACATATATCTTTTGGCGAGTTTATTTATTAGTATATGTGTTGAATTAATAATAACTGTGATTATTTTTATCTCATTACTTTAGCATATTGTAGAAAAATTTAATGGTCAAAAGAAGTGCAAATTAAGCTCATTGAGCTCATTTAGAAAAAACACCTTCACTGCACCTGACAGGGATCGAACTCTGATCTACCCATCCTCAGAAGTATAGTGTAACACTAGATTGACGCCTTAGACATTGCGGCCACCGAGGCAGGTAGGGGGAGGGCTAAAGATATCCTTTTTTACTTGTTTTTCTGTTAATGACGCTGCACCTTTTTTACCTATTACTAATTTCCCAGTCGGCATACCTCGTTTTACTAAAACGCCTAAATAGAATGATTGTTCCCAAATTTTTATTTCCAGAAATTTTTTTCTTTACCAAATAGGATATTTTTTTAATGAAGATAAATAAAGTTGATAGTTAAAGTAATTTGTTAAAAGTTATTTATGACGACCTCTACTTAGATACAAGAATTCGTTTTTTTTATATATCACAATAAACACAAACACATACTCGAGCGTTTCTGTTTTCCAGTTGTTTAATTTAATATCTGTTTTATTCGTTAGTAAAAATAATTTAAAATCCAACCAACTATGGGAACACGTTGCGAACATGTTCTGTTCAAGTCTGAACACTCGGACACAGCGAACCAAATAACGAACATGTTCGTGGAAATGTTCCTGTTCGTTGTTCAGTTCTATTCAAGACGCGGCTCAGGAGAGTTCGCGAAATGCGAGGAAGAATATGTACCGTAGAATTTTTTATCTGCATACCATAAACAAACAAATGAAGTAAGTACTAAACAATCATGTTAAGGTTGCTCGCAATGTGATTGGCTAGCTATAACACGTAACACCCTTTGCTTAACGTTCACGTAACGTAAACGTTATCACACGGACAACTTTTAAGTTAAATGAACGTTAAGTTAACTGAATCGTGATGACTTCCATTTAAAAACACGAGGAGAACCGTTACGTTACGTGAAAGTTAAGTGATCATCAAGTTGATCGTAATACCGGCATAGCTCTCATTAAGTGCAGCCTGTCAAAGCTTGTGAGCTGTTTGTGATCTGTATTTGTATGGTGGGACAATAAAGCTCGCAATCTCTCAGTGATTTGTATTTGTAATGTGGGACAAAGAAATCTCGTGATCTGTTAGCTGTATTTGTATGGTGGGACAAAGAAAGCTATCGAGCTGTTAGTTGTATTTGTATGGTTGGAAAAAGAAAGCTCGCAAGCTGTTGTTTGCGCGAATGTAGTCGGGAAGTCTAAGGGTTCAGAACTTGTTTGCACAAAATCTAGTCTTTATTTTTCAGTGTTTTCTACTTATACTTTTTTTAACGCTCTTTGTTTGTTTGTTTGTTTCTTTTACTGTTTGAATGTTCGTGATTATGTAGTTTGTAGTTTTATAGTGCAACTGCCAACAATCTACTGGACAAATATCAGTCTAGATCTCTACCGCAATATAACACAGCCATAGCACTAGTTAATGTTTCAGACGACATAAGCCTGTTAATGGACAACAGACAATTAACATTACTAACACACTTATATTTAAGTTAAGCTTTCAATACAGTCAATCATGAAATTTCAGTTGCTAAATTATTGTCATATTTTAATTTTTTCGAAATATCTGTAAATTGGACTAGTTCATAGGCCTACTTATCCGGACGGCAACAATGTGTTGCCGTCCGGATAAGTAGGCCTATGAACTAGTCCAATTTACAGAGTACCGCAGAAGTCAGTTCTTGGACCGCTGTTATTTTTCATGTTTATTAATGATGGTGAATAAACATCACCTTTACGCAGAAGATTTCAAAATATATTTGTCTTCCCCTGCACATCTATTAAATAATTCCTTTGTCGCACTAAATTCAGTTCTTAATGCATTGTACACACAGGTAACTTATAATGGCTAGTTAATTAATCCTGTAAATATCAATTTATCATTATAGGCTCAAATAAACTTAAATATACTATACAATTTTTCTAATCTGCCTAAAAACATAATTCCTTTGATTCTTTTAGTAAAATAAATCTGGGCGTATAAATTAATGATACTTTTTCATGGTCCAACCAAGTAACTCATATTTGTAAACAGGTGTTCACGTCTTTGCATTTATCTAAGCAACTTAAAACCTTTCTTCCTTCTGCTCTTAAAAAAATCACTGGTTCAAACTCTAATACTTCCTCACTTTGATTACTTTTGTATAGTTTACAATGACTGTTGAACTCGCTAGTAAACTACAAAATCTTCAAAACACGTGTGTAAGATTTATCTTCGACTTACGATCCCATAACTGGCTACGAATTGATGATAGAAGGCATCTACATACTCTTGTAATGATGAATAAAATATTTCTGACAGGATATTCCCAATACCTCCCTCCCGTCTAGTCCCTCTTCATGCTAATCTTAATCTCGGTACCCATTCCCGTGACACCCACACCCTTTCCATCCCTCTTCACAAATATAACTTATATTTTGTCTCTTTTACTGTCGTTGGAGCTCGTTCCTGGAATGCCCTTGATCTAAATATTAAAACTGCTGCCACTAGCAAATCCTTTCAACATAATATTGCTCAAAGACTGCGAGCAGAACCTCAATCGTCGATGTGAGGGAAAATGTAGGGATGCAGTAAGAATGGGGGTGTAAAGTATTACTGTTATTATTATTATATAAAATATATTTAATCTATATATTACAAAATATTATAAACATTGTTTTCTTTTTCAATTATTTGCGCTCCCCATCATATTTAGATAAGTTATGTGTTTAATGACATTATGTGTGTGTGTGTGTGTGTGTGTATGTGTGTGTGTGTGTGTATATGTGTGTGTGTGTGT
>CABFOV010000230.1:111674-133618 GCA_902141375.1 Timema poppense
TGTGTGTGTAGTTATTGTGTGTTTTAGTTATTTATCTTTTCTCTCCCTCCCCTTAGTTAATTCTACTCTTCTCATTTATTTTATTTGAATATATTAATACATGTAAAATTATTTATGTGGGTAATATTATAAACTAATTTTAAGCACAGTAAGTATTAAATGATGTTCTTTATTATTAAGTGGGTTAAGTGTAAGAAAAGGGTTGAACTTATATCGACCCAAATAAGGACTATATTATTATTATTATTATTATTATTATTATTATAAATTGTCCACGAGCGGTCGAAATATCTTCCCCCACCCTCGACACTCACTCAACTTGTGGGCGAGCTGTTCTTGAACAGCAATATAACTGTTTGAGAGAATTTGTTCTGCATTTTCTTCTTCTGTTTTCAAGAAAATTTCATGAAAAGTTTTCGATATTTTCGTTAACTGCCCGCTAACTTCCAATTTTGGTCTTGACAAACCTGTCGTTCTTCCACAACCAGTACAAATTAAGCCAACACATTTCATAAGGGTAATTTCTTGAATTCGTTGACCTAACATAACTATTATATAACATATTAGCTAATAATTTAATAACTTCATTACCTTACTATTGACTTAAAAAGACTGACACGAATATAATGTTTGTAAGACATTTGTCTGAGCGAAGATGAAGAAGGTTTTGATGGAGTTGCATTACCCCCGTATTCATTATAGGTAAATTGAGGTTTGGTACATACCTAAGGGTCGATATAAACTTAGGAAAGGGGAGTGTTTGTACATATATCGGAGTTAATAAACCCCTAGGATTAAATAATGGGTTAA
The DNA here is from genome assembly GCA_902141375.1 of Timema poppense. Lineage (NCBI taxonomy): Eukaryota > Metazoa > Arthropoda > Insecta > Phasmatodea > Timematidae > Timema > Timema poppense. Next base: position 112,485 of record CABFOV010000230.1, read on the forward strand.
TAAAGATAAGATTCAATAGGAAGTTGGTAGGGCAGAGTAAGGGTTCGATAAAGCTGGGGCTCAGTAGGGCGTTGATATATATCTTGCACTCTTTGAGAGTTAATTAACACTTGGGGGTCAATAGAGGGTCGGTAAAGATCTACAGATCTAGGGGGTAGGAAATGCCCAGAAGTGGAAATATTTCAGATTCTTGAAGTATTGAAATATTCCGACTAGTCTGCATATCAGTTGTTAATTATAGGTCTAACTGTATGACTAGTAAAAACCTTTCAACCCCAGAATCCTCTATTTTCCAGTAGGCTTCCTTAGAACTATTACTATTAGGTGTTCTGTCTTACGACAGGTCCATTCCTTTTGTCAGTGAACATAGACCTGCTTTGTGCCCTGTCCTCTGCCTCCTCGTTCAGCTCCCAGAATGTTATTCTTTCAAGTCATCTAATATTTGAATATTCCTTCTTCTTAAGATCCTCTTTCCATAAACCTTTCTTTCTATTACGTCATGCAGAAGACAGTTCCTTCCAAGGATGTGTCTGCTCTAGTTTGCTTTGCACCGAAAAATCACATCGAAAATGGATCTCTTCTCACCTACTCTTCTTAGGACTTCTCCATTTTTCACCCTGTCTGTCCACCTGATCTTCTCAAGTCTTCTCCAGCACCACATTTCAAACCTCTCCAAGTATTTCTTTTCCGTCTTCCTAAGAGTCCAAGTTTCTGCTCCAGACAGTGCGATGCTCCAAATGTAGCATTTCATCAGTTTCTTCCTCAGTTTCAAACTCATCTTGTCGCGTAGGATGGGTGGTTTGATTTCGAATTTTATTTAATTAATTTGGGTGGGGTATTTGACAACTTTATAAATCATATAGTGCTCAATGAACTCAGAGTTTAATTTAAAACTATTATAAAGTGTACTATTGCTAGTTTAGATAATTATATCGTATTTTTTGTAATCTTATATAGACTACACATTAATTAAATTGATTTAGCAAACCTGAATTTTTTTATATTTGTTAATCGCACTCGTCCTGACCAGACGCATATTTACATTCATGAAACAAAGATTAGTAAAGTTTAATTTAGAAGAAAGGTACAAGAATATGCATGAAGGTGGAGTGACTAGCTAGTTATGAAAAATCACCCTTCAACACAACCGATCAGGACTCATAGATCGAAGTCCTTATCATTAGCAAATTCTACCAGACAAATCTGATGCCTTAACCCAGATGCCAACCAATGCTGGTATTTGAAAGTTGAAATACAATTTAATTTCAAAATATAAATAGATTTGTATGGATTTAATTGGATGAATTGTTCCTACACGAGCAAAACAGAGACTACTACAGTACGATTTTGATAAGAAGGAACTTTTTTTACAGTTACCTGATTTACTTAAAACGATATTCATAAATATATAGACGTAGATCAACTTTTCATGGATACTATTAATATCTATTAAATTAGCTATGTTTGTATGTATATATATAATTTCATAGGTCAACCACGGTGGTATTGGGGTAAAGTGCTCGCTTCAGGGCCCGACGTTCGTGGGTTCAAACTCAATCAAAATCGACGGGTTTTTCTTGGGCGGAAAAAACTCGTAGCACAATTTCTTTCATTGGCAAAAAAACCGTTGGTTCCATGTCGATTATAAGAAGATATAAGAACTATGTAAAATATGGGAACATACCTTTCCCAGCAGAATTGGCTGTACCCTTTCACGGTCGCTCATTGAAATTTAGTGTGGAAGTGCAACGGAGAGACATCGTACTTCCTGAACTTCTCTAATGCATGTGATTTATACCAGATGGTGCAGGTAGCACTAACCAGCCGAAGGGTTAAGTGTATGCCCAGATCCTGTTGAATAGAAATCACATCAAATCAACCGTACGGTTGTTGAATTAAGAAGAAGATAATTTCCTAATATGTGTGTTTATCCGCACCCTCCATAAGCCCCTAGAGCAGTGGTTCTTAACCTTTTATTTCTCTTAAATATCATGAAATATGTTCGCGGCCTACTAATTTTTACTAACATATTAATCATTAAGATGTAGTCTAAAATACTGGCTTTACTTACTGATTATAATAGCAAACAAATTTTAAAAAAACAAAAATTCACTTACCTAAATGTATCAAATGGGACCTCTGCTGTTGAACACTTTCCGCTAATTTGTATATTATTTTTTTCAAATTTATTACTTAATGCTATTCGCATGCAGGAGTCGATTCGGAGTCAATTTCGTTGCTTCGTTTTAATATTTATCATCGTGGGAAATCCCTTTTCACATAAATAAGTAGAAACAAAGGGCAGCAAATTTTGAATGGCTATGTTATACAAATGGGAATTATTTGTAGGATCCATGATTCCCCTCCCCTCCTTTACCCCGGAAAATCTAGAGACTACTTTACTTACATGCTTAAGATCATTGAATCCTTTCTTCCAAAACGTAAAATTTAAGTTAGTCGACCTCATTAATAAGCAAATAACATTGTAAATTATTTTTTCGAGGTGCTCCAAAAAACCTTTTGAGGTCCCAATGTTAAGAATCGTTGACCTAGAGGACCTAAAAAGCTGAAACCTTGTACACTTATAGTATAGAACACGTGACATAACCTTAACGGAGTCGAATTTTCAATTTATTTTTATTTAATAAAATAAATCATTAATTTAGTTCACTCTCACTTTTAGTACCTTTCATAAAGTATCTATGTTGCTCTTAAAAATGAATATTTGTATTATCCAATCATAATCCTATTACACTTCCCTGAATCTCCAAGAGTTTAGTGTTTGCTTCCCTGTTTAAAACTTCAATGAAGCGTGCTAATTATATTACGAGTAATTCGCAACCTACTATAGAAAGGAAGTACCCGAGGCCAACAACTTATGTGTATCAAGTGTCTGATAAATAAGGTAATAATAAAAGGAATAGTAAAATAAACAGAAAACTTACATAAAACGGCCAGTTTGTGTTGTTACATAGCCTATTTGTAGCTCTGGGCAGTTATATCATGAAATATACATAAGGTTTTGACGGGCAATTAAATTTTCTTTGATCTTATTTTATTAACTATTCATTAATTTCCCCTACAAAAGTAATAATCTTGAAATTGCCTGAAATTCATTTGTCATAATTACTCAACTTCTCACCTAAGATACTAAAAAAAAATTATTGGTTTAATTTCCTCTTTTGAAAATTACATTAATCAGAAGAAAAAAAAAATCCAACAAGCTTTCTCATAAGGTTGACTTACTTGAATTAAAAAAAAAGTAATTTATATTTTTTTCACGCATTGTGCGCTATGGTTTAATAATAAGGACTACTTTAACCAATATCAAAACTCTCTACCCCATCCCTTTCCACTTCCCTTTGTAAAAACCTGACTTATACCTCGTATTTTATGAGTAGACTATGCCTACCAAGAGCTTGAATAACTCTACCGTTAAATAACCCTCTGGCTCTGATTTCATTTCATTTTTTTGTATTAGCTTTTTTACTTCTTTTCCTAATTCCACCCTCTTTTTCAATTCAAAGCAAAGCTGGCTTGTCTCTCTCCCCCTTCTAGCCCCTTTTTTTTTATACTTTTTTTTTTGTTACGCCGTCCACACTATACTAATAACGTCTCTGTTGCGCGGCCGTAATGAATGCTGGGTTGGCTGCTATTCTACGAGTGACCAACCAAGATTTAATTCTTTTCGAGTTTCAAGAAAAACGATAAAAAAAAGAAGCTATTTTTGTATAAATATTTCTTATTAAAAAAATTACAGCATTAAAATGCAAAACATGTTAGTCCAAGTGAAGATGTTGGGATGGAGCATACAATAAGATGACAGTATAGTCGAAGAACTTTTTACAATTCAATAGAGATTATTTTGTTATTATTATTATTATTAATAATAATAATATTACCATCGTTTCTTACTAGGCCTACTTGTTTGGGATGTACGCATATTAATTGCACTAATGGGGTTGAGATGAATAAGTTAGAGCTTTATAAGAAATGTACCCATGTTTGCGTGGAGGAAGAGTGGCAAAAAATAATTTAGTAAAAAACAATATCTCTACACCAGGCTGGGATTCAAACCCCTGCCCTCTCCCCCACCCTTCTCCAACCCTTCATTTAAAGTCCAGACTAAGCTTGGAATTTATGCCATGTTCACACTTATGTGGATTATATGACTATAACATATAAAGAGTCAACCACAACGGATGTATCTAACAGTCATAAAAATTGAATCCCTCACATTCGTAAAGCATATAATTTTGTATATTATTACATTAACATAGATTTAGTAGCTCTTGTAAATGTCAGATGATTTCATTCGTTTTCGCCACGTCTTAGCTCATTCAGGTTATCCGTGTTTAAATACGCCTATGGGGTAAAGATGATAAAGGTTGAATTTATAGGAAATTTTCCGCATCTTCACGATGAGAGAAGGGAAACCATATAAGATAACCAACCTTCAGTTCACCTGGCCAGGATTTTAATCCCAACCTCATCACCGGAAAACCATATTAGACGTTTGTGACGCTTAGTCTGCGCGCCCATAAATGTGGTAAGGCTATTATAATGGCGACCCTATTATAATTATTGAAATACCTTAAGTTTGGATGCGGAAGCACGCGAGAAAAGGCCTGTGTTTTTGCAGTTTTTATTACAAAACATTTTTTTGGCTAAACTAAATCAAATATTTCTCCAGTAGAAACATAGAGTTTAATTTTTTCACATGATGATATCAACAGTTCCTGATTGAATATCCATCATGAGCATAGCAGCATTAGATGAGAAACTTTTTAAATTAAGAAAAAAAGTTATCATTAAATTCCAGGACGTTCTTGACATATATTCAATAAATTTTGAATTCATCATGTGAAGACAATTACATTCCATGTTTGTACTAGAGCAATATTGTATTTATTTTGAATAAAAAAAATTGTCATAAAAACTTCAAAAACACCGCCTTTTTCTCGCAACCCCTTCCATCCCACCTTAAAAACAAAGTGTTAAAATTAGTACTAAATATTCTGTAATAATTATTATACATAACATTAAAAACCATTACTTTCCTGTTTTAATACTCGATATAAAAGAAAAGTGCTATCGATTCTCGTGCATTTAAATTAAATATGTATTAAAATAAATAGTTTTACCACATGTTTGCATATTCTAGTTAGAGTTACATATTACATGCCAATTAAGTAAACTCTTGAATGCAGGTAAAACACAAATAAACTTCCCAACTCCAATAAACATAGAACTTCACATTTCATCCTTCATATTTTATTAATAGCCTATATTTTGAGCTTTAATTTTGTCTCAAATCATGACATTTGTATTTATTTCATGATCATTGACCTTTAGCCCGCATTTTTCCATATATGCAATTTAGGTTAAATATATACCTATAGTGTATGTTATTAATACAAACTCATATCGAATTTACTTAAATTTTCAATTAACTTTTTTCTCACAAAGAACCGTACTGTTTACAAAAAACAATTTAACAACACATCTATAAAAAAAACTTAATGTATCAATTCCTCTTTACAAAACTCTTCTTCAAAGAAAAAAATAATGAAGGTCAAATATTAGCTTTGTAACACTGTAACAAAGTTCGTTAAAGAAGAAAAAAGAGGGGGATGTGGGGGGGATGCAGAAAAAAAATTAAAAAAATTGAGAGAAGAGAGAGGAAAAAAGTCTGTGTAACATTTCTTTTAGCAGTGAGACAAACGCAGAAGGTTCAAACATTTTAACAAGCTCCACAAGCTAACTGATCAATTTTAATTAAGTTTGTCACCGACGACAGGACGGTCCCAGACAGACCCCTTTCCTTGACATCTCTTTGCACGAGGTGTGCACTTGGGCGTTCAAAGATTTCTTTGGGGGTAAATGGAGCCCAGTAACAACGGGGAGAAACTCCAAGGACGAGGGGGGATTATGGGGGATTTAAGAGGCCCTTGAACACGACCGGGGGTATTTACACCAGTGACTTGCATTTTTTTAAGTTTAGGTTCGGGCGGCTGTTAGCAACCAGAAAGTATTGTAGGCCCAAGGGAAATAACATTGATAGGATAATATTTAATGTGAACTTTATGAACACAAAGTGTGTATAAACCGAACGGGTAGTAAGACATGGTGCTAATAAAAATAATATAAACACAAAGCTGTAAAAGCACTAAAACTACAAACTAATTTAACCTACGATGAGAGAGTTAAATTACCAACTCAGGCAGGTTTAAATGGTACATACATTTTAAAATTAAATGGATGGATTAAAAATTAATTCCAAAGGTGTTCAGTAAGATATTTTTTTACTTTTATCGAATATAAAAACATTTATTTAAAGTCAATTTTTAATTTTGGCTTGAACAAAATGTAATAACTTCTTTCAGTTTAAAACTATATTTACAACCTAGTTAAAATATAAGTTTCGTTTATATGTGTTTTATATAACTGTAAAACAAAACTTTTATTACGTTTTTAGTTAATTAAAGCAACATGTTTAGTTTTATATTAAACTCACATATTTAATTAGCCCTTGCGTGAAGAATATTAATATCTGAGTACTAACATAAATATATTATTTAGTCGCATAGTTAGTTAAATACTAGGGTTCATTTAAGTAGACACTGCAACGGTGTGGATGGCGAAAAATAGTAAATAGAGCACATTTTGAAAATATCTTAAAAGGCAAACAGTGTAATTAATATATTATCATATCTAAAACTAACTAAACGACTTATTAAAAAAATTCTAACAAGGTGTACACTTTATTTTTTATGTAGTAAACTTACTATTTTACACGTGATTTTAATGAATGCTAAAAAAAACGTGAAGAGACCAAATTAAAACGTGTTACTTATTATATTGAGGCCTTACTAGAAAAAAATACCATGTCCATATTTGAACTTTTAGTCAATTTTACTTTCATTTATATAATCTGTTTCCAACATACTTCATAAATACCTAAAACAAATAGGTATATTTATAAATAAATATTCAAGCAAAGAAAAACCTAGATGTCTAATAATATATTGTAGTTCCAATTAAATCATAATAATAACGCTGGTAAAATAAGCAAAATAACTGGTGCAGTGACTATTATTGAGCGTAGAGAATACTTATTTTTTTAAATATAGTTAGAACACAATAGTGTCGGTGTCTGCAATGTAAACTATTTAGAATAAAGAAAGTTAGTGAAAAGAGTGAGAACTAATCAAATGCAGGAGTATTATTACCAGGGCAGGCTGGGCTTCATATAGTTCTTTGAAATTCTCTTGCAAACAATTTAGCTCTAGAAATGGATTTATAATAAAGTTTTAGAAACCATTATAATTAAATGGGCCTACTTTATTATTCAAGACGGAATGTTTATTAACCGCATCACGCACCTGGTACTACATAATGCCAATCTACAAAATCTCTGTTTTAGTTCAGTTATGAAAGTTTATTTTGTGACATTTTGTGGCATCAATCACACCTATATGGTGCCATTTATAGACTTGGTCACTTTTTCCAGTAGAAGTATGTGTTGCTATATTTTTTTTTTCAAGAAGGGTTGTGTCGACTAGAAAAATTTTGTGACGTGAGAGAGCTGTGTAGGAAACTCCTCGTCCCAGACTGTCGTGGTAATGAGAAGCCCGGCTCATAGGAAGTAAAGGAGGTATTTCTCTTGGTTCTCCTTGCACCCGGGCAGAGCAAAGTGAATTGCCGTCCCTGTGGCGGCTGCTAGAGGGGCCATGGGGGCGAGGAAAAGACGAGTGACCATATAAATGCAAAACAGTACACCCTCGTTTTATTCCACACTTATTCTGCACACGTTACTTACGTCTAACCCCTTTTTTTCTTTCTTTGCCCACCGCTCTTTCTCCCAGTTTCTTTCATTGTCCCTTTCTTCCCCTCCCTTTGTCCTTTTCTTTCTTCCCCTCTTTTACTCATCTCTTTTTTATTCCCATGATTTTTTTTTACTTTCTCCTTCTATACCCTTTCCGGTATTTTATTTATCCTTTCTCGCCCCGCGTTCACTATCAATCCATCTCAAAATTCTTCCGGTTATTTCTACTCCTTTTCCTCTATTTCTTTTTGCTTCCTTCGTCTCTCTTCCTTTTTATACTTTCCTTCATGTAAGGCTGTGGTGTAAAAAAACCCGGAGGAACTAATCCCATTTGCTTTGACAAAATACTTTAACATACAAGAAAAGGAGGGATTCTTTTTAAATGTAGAACGACACTTTTAACAAATGGCACCTGACTTCAATATTAAAGAGATATTGAAATGTCTCATCCTTATGTTGTAGATGTAATTATAATGAGAGCCGTTGCATGTGGTTTTACTAATAAAAACCACAAAGCTACTTAATATTAATTTACACGTCTAGAGTGAAGACAAAAGAACAAACATACAGATTTACACTCGAGGAATTTGCTACAAGAAAAATGGCTTGCACCACAGAACTATTTTTATAAGTACAGTTAACACGCCAGCTAATAAATATTTAACTAAAAGTCATTAATTATAAAGGTATTTTGTAATTAATGCACTTCTATTAGCGTGGAGAAAAAATAGGAAAATCTAAATGATCAATCACACGTAAAAGAAAGAACAACAATCCCAACTGAGAATTGAACCTTACCCTCCATGTCTTGATGCACTTCTATTAGCGTGGAGAAAAAATAGGAAAATCTAAATGATCAATCACACGTAAAAGAAAGAACAACAATCCCAACTGAGAATTGAACCTTACCCTCCATGTCTTGATGATTCAATCTATTATGTGACTGATGCCTTAGACTATATTACCACCAAAGTGCATGGTTATACCAGCCTAACTTAATTAGTAAGGATGGGGAGAATGTTTAAGATGAAATACAATCATCATCAACGTGAGGTGGGCGAGGAGGGGGGTTGAAACCATCCCAATGATCCCACCCGAGATTCAAACCTTAAATTCCTTCTCAGAGTTGATTAGTGTAAAACTTAAGACCAGAGTTTCTCAACCAGTGTACCGTGAGAGTTTGGGGGAAAAGAAAAGAAAAGCTAGAAAAAATCTGAGAATAAAATAAATCTTTTCTAATAAATGATAAACATTATTTTATAAAATAACATAGTTAATAGAATTCTATATACTGACATTTTTAACACGACCTTGATACTCGTTATTTTAATAATAAAATATATCCTTAAAATAATTGATAGTGTGCCTTGACCATTTGTTCAGTGTGTCGTGCCTTGAAAAAGGTATAAAATCACTACTTTGAACCGTTTGTTCGCCCTCACATGTACATGCAGGGTTAGCTCAGCGTCAGCTTACTTGACCCTATCCCAACATGGTCAGGGTTGGTTGGTTCCCGGTAGATTTAATTGGGTGTTTTTTCAAACGTATTTTTTTATCTTCTTTTCGAACAAGTGTTGGTGTATGCTTTCTTTTTCAACCCTATAAGCCCCTCTGTTCAGCCTACGTAATATGTTACACCACAAAAGTTAAATTGGCCATTTCATTAATTGGCCGAATTTCTGCCCATTCCATAAACAGGCTTCTTCGCCTGTCCATTTCACGAATCGGAAAAAAATTAGTCCGGTTCATGAATTTAGTAGTTCGTATGCTACACAGCTCATTGAATGACTAGTTCATGAACTGGGCAGATCCAACCGCTATTCAATTCATGAGGTGGACGATTTTTTTTCCAGGTCCTTAAAGTGAACAAGTGAAGAACAGATTTTGTCCAAACCTTTAATTGTTTTAGAATGGAAGGCTAGGCTAAGTTAGGTTGGCCTAGATTATAATTCATATCAGAAAACGAATTTCAGTGAAGCTTGTAGAAGATATGACAATAATTTCCAGTTTATGAAATGGGCGATAGTTCATGCAATTTTTGGCCAATCCGTGAAATGAATAAAAATTTGCCCAATTCGTGAAATGGGAAGTTTCATTATTGGGATGTAGCACATACATCATTTAAAAACAAAATCCCTTTCCTTACTTATATTGTATACATTATTATTCCTGTTAATCCTATGTCTATGCTTCAAAGGGAAAGGGAAAATGTACAACTAATTTAAATTTAGATTAAAGGTACGTAAATATAGAATATTTTCTTTATATTTGCTATCAAAAATAAGTGATTATTTAACAACATATTTCTAAGAATTTCATTATAACAACGTTTTATTAAACAACATTTTACTTCTTACATCTCATCCTCATTGTTAAACTATTGTTAGTATTTTAAAACTTCTAATGAAATTTGTTGTCAAACCATCAAAAAATAAGTGAGTTATTAAATATATATTTTGTGAATGTATAGGCTAGTTAAATTTAACACAAATAAATAAAAGCTAATAAGTGTTTTTCAATAATATGTTTATGTATAAGGGGTGACCTGGTGGTCTAGGGGTAAGGTGTCATACTTCTGTGCTGGAGTCCGGGGCTCAATTCTCGGTCCTGGCACAGATTTATTTGGTTGCCCAACCCCTTCACCTCTGACAAGACATCTTGTGAATGTGTGGAATGCTAGGCCTCCACCGTGGTTCGGATTCCACGTTAAACTGTAGGATCCTCCATTTCATCTCACAATTACCCTACCATTACACATTAGCGTAAGGGCGTACAACCCGAACGGGTAGTAAGAGACGGTGCTAGTAATAATAATTTATGTATAAGCAAATATTCAAATTTATTTTATTAACTCTGTTAAAATCGATTAAATAATAGGCTTTTTTTAAATTTGTAAAACAAAAATTCAAAATATATGTGCTATAATTTAATTATCTCCTTTCCCCCTCCAGACCTCTCTAAATGATTGATTGGTTATTTTGATTTTAAAAACTTAACCAAACATGACACTTATTTTATTACATGCCCATCCAAGGTTTAAATTTGGAATAATATTTTTTCCCTATTAACGGTAAGTGTTCTTTATTTTATTAGACGGCTTACCTTTAGACTTTAATATACTCTAATTCAGTGTCCCGAAAACTTTTTAAGTTCACGGTGCACTTAGCAATCCTACATGTTTTGCGGCACACCTTTTTGTTTTCGGTACGCACTACGACAGCAGAAAATGGATTACGCACCCAGTCCAACGGATTTACGGTAAATCAGAGTGAACAAAGCATATACTAAATATTTCTTGGCGTAAATTTAGATGTTTTAAGATTCAAGGTTGAAGTTCTTTTTCTGTGTCCACTTCATTAACATTTTGAAACATTTTGTTCAAACTATTATTAGTTTGGATAGACAATATCTCAAACTTCACGCGAAAGCTTTTGATTTTGTTAGATATAGTTAAAATATTAGTAAGTGTGAGTTAAGTAAAAATGGCGGAGGACTCACGGCTGCGGTTCGTACCAACTTAATTTATGTAATTCTTACTAAACAACGTTACGACACGCTCTGGCCTGTGGCCGTACGGCACACATAATTCACCGCCGCGGAACACCAGTGTGCCACGGCATGCCATTTGTGGAACACTGCTTTAGATAACTTTATTTTAAAAAATGTACTATCAACTAACAACACATTCTTTTCTATTCGCACGGAAAAGCAAGAATGAATTTTAAGTTAAGTATCGGCACAAATATGAAAAAAAAAGAAAACCAATTATTGAAATAACATATCATACACAGTCAGATTAGAAACTTGTCCACTTTGTTGGAAGTCCATTAAATTTTTTATGTGACCAACTTTGAAATTAATGGATTTAAATGTTTCCGTAAAATGTATTGACCAATTCTGTAGGACGCGCGGACAAAGGAGCCAGTCTCGTGCTCATTTTGTCTGTAATAGGAGTTTGGGGTTCTAATCTCCGCCGACAGTATTGAGGTGGGTTTTCCTACTGTACTTAGATGCGGACACATTTTCTATAAATTCTATCTTCCTCATCCCCTAGTCCCGTATTGTAAATATGTATGTAGCCCAGACGGAAGGTGGAATGAGATGCACGTGGAAAAGTATTAGAAATTGAATATGGATGGGATATCAGAAGCACAGCTTAGAAAAGTATTGAGCTTTGTTGTGTGGTACATTACACACGGTTGCGAGCGCTTCTCCTCTTATCTGATCTCTTCCTTCGTTCTACGGCTGGGACAGTTTTCTTAGTCGTGCCCTATTGGCACAATCGACTTCGTACCCCTACCACCCACTACTCACAACTAATTTCTGTAGACTTAAGGTCACCTAACTCTTCCTATTTTCTAAAATACAATGCTAAGTAGATATTATTCTGTCGGTTTTATCTTAAGAATCTAGTTGCTACTCACTTCGTTGGTCTATTGGTCTAAACTCTAAGACGCAACTCTCATAATAGACTCAACTGTCTACCGATTATGGAGAGGTCACAGCTAGAATCTCGGTCGGTTGTACTAAAGGTGTTTTTCCACATACACACACTCTCTATTTTTACCCTCTCTTTCTCCACGCAAATGTAGGTACATTTGCCAAATATTTCAACCTGGTTCATACATATATTGCCCGTATGGTGAAAAAATAGTTGTGGGTTTGTTGTCTGGCCGTTTACTCAGGTTTAAAGGCGATAGACTCGTATTGCATCTGATCGCCATTGATGGAGAGGTTGGGGTTATAAATCCCGGCCGGTTGCCTTGGGGTTGGTCTTACACATGTTATTTATCCTTTTGCTAAGGTGGGTTCACAATAAGCTACCATTCTTATTTCTAGCCTTATATGTTGTACTGGATGTTCCCAAACTGTGCGTTGCGATGCCTTGGGGCGTAGTCAGTCTTGGTCCGGGGCGTTGAGTCTATAGGGAAAAACTAAAATTTATAATGTATAGTCTCATTTTTAAGTATTAGTGAAAAAGGTGAAACTTAGATCATAAAATACAAGATGAGCTGTTTAGCCATTATGAACAAACTGTACACATGAGATCATGTACAATAAAAATTTGTCTACTCCAGCTCCTTCTTATTCAGTTATGTAATTTTTTTCTAATTTTGTATTTTTACATTTAAAATAATACAAGCTAGTAATGTAAATGAAAAATTTTCTTTAAAAAAAATGCCAATTAATAGAATTTGGGATTTTTCTTTCTTTCAAATATTGGGTACAGGGGCGTCGCACGGAAAATCGGACATGTGAAGGGCGGTGTGGTCTCAAAAGGTTTGGGAGCCTCTGTGTTACACTGGAAAATGTGTACTAATGGTTACATAGTACGTTGAATACGTTTATTCTTTAGTGAAACGGTTCTTATAGCCCGTTCAAGATAAACGCAGCTTACATTAATTTGAGCCCAAGCTCAACCTAGCTTGGATTTGAATCAAACTTTGACTTTCTGGATCAAATAGGAACTCGCTAGTTGAGTTGACATGTTAAAAAACATATAATGATTAATTTAATGAGTTTAGACACGCATCAGTGGGCACGCGGTCATTATATCAAGCTCATTTAGAATGGTTCAGACCGTATATAAAATAGGTAGCCTTGTGTCACTCTTACCTAATCTGCTTTCGCACAACGTAAATATTTATGAAATCTAATCCCACCCGGGATCAAATCAAAGCCTTCCGCAGAGGATTTGACAGCACCTTCCCCTCTCGCCCACTACTGTGGCCTTCCCAATCCACATCAATATTTATTTTAACTGTATGATACAGAGCTTGGTATTTTGGTAGCGGATATTAAAGTATTCTACAAGTTGTAATGGTAAGAAAATTTGTTTCTGCACTTTATCAGTAGTTTTACGTAAATATTTTAAATAACAAAGTTACAACCCACATCGGTGGTTTCATGGTCTAACGTGTCACCCTCGTGTTGAACTGGATTGCTGGTGGCGAGGGTACCAGTGTTCTTATCCCAGTTGGTCGTACTGTGAGTGTTTTTTCCTAAATGGTTTACCACATATTCGTCACTCGAATGAGAATATATTATTATACTACTATAAAGCCACATGGCTGACTCACTCACTGACATTAATGTTTACCCACTTACAGATGAGCTAGAAACTTGACATTTGGCTTCTATCCTGTAACCGACGAGAAAATTCCAAAAAGTTAAAAATTTAATCCATAAACCCCGAAAAAAATTAAAAATGGTGGAGCAGCTTTAAAGTTGGTGCGGGCTTTTTCTTTGGAGGTCTTTTGTGGCTAAACGATAAAACCTATCAAAAAACGGCCCTAGAATTACATTAGATTACATCCTCTTGAAAAGAAAACGTATTGGGGGTTTGAAGACTTAGCCCCCAACGAGCAAAGCGAGTTTCTAGAAGTATAATTTTATCACCCTTATTCAATTAGCACGATTAATGTACGCATATAATCCGAACGGGTATTAAGACGTGGTTTTAAATAAAGAGTTGTAGTTGATAACATTTCCCGTATGATAGCTTTATGACCGAGATTCGTCTTTCGACCTACCGACACGTTTCAAGGTTACGACCTCATCATCAAGGTTTAATTGGAAGCCAAGAGTGTAAATACGGGGGAGTGAGAGCAATCGCAAAGCTAACATTACTATCCTCGTACTGAACCGAGATTTACGACTGACAGAATATGTTACAATTAATACTCGTGCATTTAGTATAAAATTGTCATTACTAAACTTTAAAGAGTGTTAGAATATGTTTATAATATTAGCATTACATTTAAGTTTAATTATCAATAGTTGTATAACCAGAACCAAAAGTTTTGCTGAACTCACAACACACGATTATGAAAACCAATTATATTATTTGATTTTTAAAACCCAGCTTTTTCAATGATATTATAATTGTAAAGCTAAAAATAATATAGCTTATTAATTGAAGAAAACTTTTGTTATGGACATAATTTTAATGTAATGTTATTAAAAACTATTGAGACACAGAGATTTAATTATTTTATGCGAAAGGTAGTAAGCAAAATTTAACAGCCCCAAGCTCTGGGAATACATCCCAGTATTGATATATAAAATACTAGAATTTTTTATTCGAATTTTATACTGAAAACTAAAATATGTGTATTATTTTTTTCCCAAGAAAATTAGCTATCTCAGCAGTATACAAGCAGTTGGGGAGGGAGAGGGAACCTCATTATGGTCTAGCTGGCCAGTGGTGGAGGGGGTGGGGGATATCAAGCTTCGAATACCATTTTGTGTACTGAGATATTGGTTCTTAAATAGTTTATCGCTCTTCCTCTAACTAAGCAAATGCAGGTATATTTTCTCTCATTTATACCTTCTTGAACTCTAGTCCATTAGTGTAAATATGTAGCTATCCCGGATGGATAGTGAAACTAGCAGTATATATGAAAAAGTAATAGATAATTAAATATTTTTATTAGAAATGGTATTATCTGCATATTTCAACACGAAACACACAATACTCTCAGTATTTCTACACATGTACCGAATATCATCGTTTAATTATACGAATAAGGTAGGGATGAGGCAGGTGAAATTTAAATTTTAGCCACATATTTGGAAAGAGATAGTTGGAAACTAATTAGGAAAACCCACCCCTAATACACTTGGTTGGGAATATAACCTAAACTTCATCGTCACAGGCAAACCAGACTAAAATAGATGTAGACTACGTTCAAACAGTGAGTCACCATACTAATTGAATACCGATAATTCTTTAATTCTTAATATCATGTGGTTTTAATGTGGCATGCCATTTATATAATATGACATCTACAATCAAAATTTCACAAAAAACACTATCAAAATTCCATAAAGACAATTAAGATTCCATAAAAACAATTAAAACTCCCTAAAGACACTTAAAACAAGATAACACGTACTAATCTATTCCAATAAGATGTGGCAGGTGGTGACTCACTCTGAATTGATGTTACCGAGAAACGCCCAAGCGTCGAGTAACATTGCCCCAGCGGACCATTTTGGTATCGCTAGCATTGTCACATCTTGATCTAAAGGCACACGTCGAAGAAAAGAAAGCTTATTGTCTCTGCTCGCCACTCCTGCTGACAGCGCTAGTGAGGAAGTAGATTTATTTCGCAACCCCTCCCTCACCCCTTCTTTTCCCCTTAGAGCTCCTGTTGTAATCTGGGCCAGTTCTGTTGCTATATTACAGATTCCCCGTGGATCACATTTTGTAGACCATTGTATTTATTCACCCGGAGAAGGAACTACTCCATACAACTTCAGCACCGAAGACTACTGAAGGCCACGATGTGTCAGACGTTGGTCTCACCACCGCGTCGCAGATGAAGCCTCTTCTGGGAATATGAGTATCATGTCAGAATATCTGACGTTGCTATCTATGTCCCTCAGACATAGTTTCATGTATTAGAATATTTTGCTTTATTTTCTATATCCACCAGGCATAGTGTATTGTGTTAGAATATCTGATTTATTTTCAATGTCTATCAGACACAAGTTTTAATGTCACAAGTACTAACAATATTTTCTATGTCCATCAGACATGATTTATTTAGTCAGGATGTCTGAAGTTATTTTCTATGTCCATCAGAAATGGTTTCTTTAGTCAGATTGTCTGACAATTATTTCCCTATGCCCATAAGGCATAGTTTAAATACAAGGGCCCTGTGCTCTACTTATATATTGGACCAGGTGATTGAGTATGCTGAGTCCATTAATTAAACTTCTTTTCCTAAGTCCTTAAGACCTTGTTTTTTTATAACACACTAAACGATATGATCTCGTTTAGAATCTCTTTATGGCAACAATCAGATCACCTAACATTTGCTTCTTGAACCTAGTTAGGTCAGTGACTAGTTTCAGACACGATTACACCCTTGTTTGTGTAGCTATTTACGGTGCGCAACCTGTGGGAGCACTGCTAGATTAAAGTAGTGGCCCGCGAGGATAATGCTTTCTTTTGGCCCCTTCAGGAGCCATATTTATCTAAATGTTCAAGATGGTTTGTATTAGCTATCGTATGCCCTAGTAATGGGTAAATGTATAAATTTACTATTGAGTGCTCTGGCAGTATTCATTAGGAAATGACCGGCCATAGTAAATTACTGTGTATGCCTGATTGTTGGACATCTATTATTTGTAAAATGAAAGCTCTTCTTATAGGATATTTTTCTTAGGGTTTTTTCGTAACTATACATGAGGGTTAATACAAGCTAGCTAGCTTAAATTAAATAAGTCTTCTTAGTAACGCTGAACATTTAGGATTTGATGCTATGTTTCTATTTTCAATTGTTTCACTATCATTCATGATTAGACCTCTCAGATATTAGTCTGCTATTAGCTTGGATAGTTTGTCTTTTTTTATCTTGCCTAAAACTTGATTCCCCTTTTTTACTGTAGCCGAGTTATGGTAGATGATTCAAATTAATATCCCTATTTCTAGATTTATTTAATTAAACAAAATGTTCTATCTAGCTACTGGCAGTTCTTTGTGGACAAAGTAATGATACCTATTCATCTAATCTAATCTTTTATTCATCGATAACGGAATAACTTAATCATTAATTAACTGAAATTAAACCTTGTCACTCACATGTAATTATATATATTTTTGTTTGCCTTTTAATAAACTTATTTGTTAAACTTATATATTTCTGTAATACATTTTCCTTCCCTTTCCTTCATCAGGTATAACTTATTTAATTATGTAAAAGCAATCGTTTCTATTTATACGTGATAGGAGAAGCAACGATGCATTAATTTAAAGCTTTTATGAAAGATTATATATTGTGTTTTTGATGTTGTTAAAATTTGAATGTCTTCTTAAAATAGGTTTACCTTGGATCCCATAGCAATAGATCATTCTCACCCCGTCTATTGTAAATTGATTATCTGAGATCCCATAATAGTTCACAGTTCATACCCAATCTTTTATAAAAAAAAAAATTTCAAAAGTAATCATATTTTCTAATTTTCTTATCAAGAATTTTGGCATCCGTCAACTTCAATTGTTTTACCTCTTACTTTTATTATTAAATGTTCTTCATCTCACCATAATCTGTTGCATGCTCCTTTAATTAATGTAAATCAAAAATCTAGTCATGATATCAGACGCTATAACGAGTAAAGAAATACCAAACCACACAAATTTTATTTTTTAAATGTATAGTCATCGAGTAATAGCTCTACTTAAATACAGCGTTTGGTTTCATAAGCCCTGAAATTCAATAAAAGGAATTATCCCAAAAACTATCCAAAATTTTGTTTTAGTTGCTGGATCTGTATCAAACATTATGTTTTAAAATTTTGCTTACTTTAAAAAAAATGTAGGCCCTACACATTTCAAATAAGTTTAAGGTGGGATGAAAGTTGTTTCAAGTTAAGCTCAAAAATTTCATAGTATTTATAGTAAAAATAGTCTTGGGACAGTAGATCACATTGAGAGTAGTTTAATTTGCTAGTCATTGTAATTTCAACAGTTCTTGAATATGTGTCATGTCTCGTGAGCATGGCTCAATTTGAATATGAATTTTATTTGAATCTAAAATTTTCTCATCAAATACTAAAACGCCCATGACAAATCTTTAACAAATGTTGAGATTACAATGAGTAGCAAATTAAACTAAATGTATCTACTGGAGTAGTATTTGATTTATTTTGGCCATAAAAAGGTTTGTTTACCATAAAACTGCAAAAATATTGACCTTAACTCACGTCTCCTTCCATCCCACCTTAAGACGATATGCCCAGTGTTTTTTACTGAATACACAGATTCCTCCCACGATAATTTATGTTCTGCATAGAGGTCATTCAGAAATTTGTAACGTGAAGGGATTCAGTTGATACTTATAACTGGATTAGTTCCCGCAATTTAAGTTATTTATCCACAGCGTCTTATTAACCGTTCGTATAATATGAATATGTACGAATTGCGCTAAAGATATAAGGAAGGTTGAATTTAGAAGAGGAAGTGTGAGGAAAGTGGAAAACCATTTAGGAAAAACCACCCTCAGTATATCCGACCGGGACTCGTCCCCCGATCTCCCAGTCGTCGACAATCTGGTCTAATCCAAGAGCGACGCCTTAGACCGTTCGGCCATCGAGGCCAGTCACGATTTAAGTAATGAATGACAAGAGTAAAGGGTCATGGGGATGGTGGTGAAAAAAGATCCCCATCCCTCCTTCCGCATTCCAGACACGTAGCGAGACAGACAATAACTTTCCCTACCTTCCAAAAGGCACGACCAACTTCACAAATGCAATGAACAGTTTTATCGGATCTACACATGTCGCGTAAAGTTTTGATAGAGTCAAGATAAAGTGAGCACTCTAAGCAAACTTTTTTTTTTGTAACTTCATCGGTGATCGCATTGTCCAAGGCATCACTTTTTAAATAGAATGAGATCCCGGTGACTGGGAAGGCGGGGTTATAATCTTGTCTGAATGTATTGTAGGAGTTGGGGTTACGGGAAGGGGGTTTCGCAGGTGATTATCACAGCTTTTTCTCATACCTGCTCAACGCTAATGGAGGAGCATTCACTAAAAACTTAAATTAAGCCATTAGTAACCTTGAAGATGACAGTTAAAAAATCTATTAAATTTGTGCACCTTGTCTGAACTATTTACACTAATAGTCATGGGATCAGGAAGGTTGAATTTATATTAAATGTAGCCTCATTTGTATGAGCAGAAAGTAGGAAAACATTGAGGAAAAAAATACACTCTAAGAGAGCCCATCCCTCTCATAAACACAAAACCATAAAATGTGAAACTAACACCTTTATCTACGTGTCCAACAGTGAAAATAGCAAATTCAGAAAAGTAGATTATGAATTGTGTTTGCTACCGAGCTAGTTTTGTTAGTATTTGGTGGATGAATAAGGAAAAGGTATGTTAAAAAGGCTTAATCCCTAATTAGAACTATTATAGTGCAAGATTTTCTAAATAATAAATAACATATAATCTACTCTACAGTTATGACTGGGTGGTGTATAAGACTTTAAGAACCTTCATCATAGCAGGCCCACCTCAACTCCCGGCTCGCATGTGTGTGTGTGTGTGTGTGTGTGCGCGCGCGCGCGAGGTATGGGAGTAAAAGGGAAAGAAAAGACAAAGATATGACAGNCAGATGTGTATAATTAATTGAAATTTTCCTCTGTGCCGATTGGGGACCAAGCGGCAAAGTTTCTTATTAATAACTACAGTATGTACCCATTACGACAGAATGAAGATTTGTGCACAGTTCTTTTCTGTGAAACCATTCTAACATGCTCAAAAACGGCCTTTACGATGCAGTTTTTTTTATCCAAATATTATCTAATATTTTAACAATATTCAGTATTTAGAACTTCCTTAACTCTTTATCTCCATTAATGATTAATCAGAAATGATACACGCGCAATAGTGTTCATGTAAATTTACTATTTCTAGCCGACTGTATCATAGAGTTGATTGGCATGTGATGCACGCCCTTAAGCTCACATTGTACTTGATGGCCGCTACGGGGAATTTGATGTTCGAATCTTGACAGGATGTGCCAATGCAAGTTTTTTTTTATCCACACGTGACTTTCCTCATTCTCTTTCTTCATTAGCATAATGATATTGTCTCTTAAACTACCCGCCAAGTCTTTAGTCCTTAGATTAATTTTTGACAATTGACGCCCTAAGTCAAATGTCCCCGGTTTAATTCTCGTGTCTAGGTGTAATTTAAAAAAAAGTATTTTAATGGATGCAAGCGACCATCATTCGTACCCATCATTGAATTTAGTTACATTGCATTGCATATGTAGTAAAACCATTTTATTGTAGGTAAATTTCAACGTAATAAAGGAAAATGGGTTCGTTAAACTAATTAGAATAGCATATATTAAAATACATTTTAGAATACATTGTTATAGCAGTACCAGGCTTACATCAATGCTAGGTTAAAACGGAACAACTAGAACTATAAATTCAACCCTAACATAGCCGTACTGAAGGAGGTTAAGAGGTTCAACATCCACCCCCTCTAAAATTATTATTAATAGTTCGTTTTTGTATTATTCTTCAATATTTAGATTAATAGCTTACTGGCGTCTTGACAAATTAATTACACCTACAATATTATTTATGTTTTAAAAAACTTTAAATCAATTAAAAATTGATTTAATTTTAATGAGACCAATTATCATCTCCTGTTTGGGACTTCTTCATGAGCTGATGCAGGTACCCCCCCCCCCCCCTTTCCTCCTTAACCTCTCCCCCCCTCCCACACCACAGTCGGGGGCTCCCACATAGCACAATTATTATTTTCACATCGGAACCTC
>CABFOV010000230.1:133717-172495 GCA_902141375.1 Timema poppense
CCCCCCTTTCCATCGTTACCTTCCTCCAGCCTCCAAAGCATTGGAGACGGCTACCGAGAAGTATAATAGTTGAGTATCAAGCTGAACCTGTACAAAAGTACTACTATATCTTATGCACATTGGGTCAAACCCAAATGAGTCAAGGATGTGACCGATCAATTCAAAGTCGTAACGATTGGAATGGGCTGGAATTAAATAAGGTGTAACTCAATATCGATGGTGACTGTACAGATGGGTGATTAGTAACGTAAAGAGTACGTTTCAATCTGCAATTATTACTATTGTTGTAGCCTTGGAAGGCTTATTGAAGTATTGTGGTTTGATACAGATCAAATACCTGCGTAATGAGAACACACAGGTCAAATTAATGTATCTGCTTTGGAGTACTTCAGAAGCGTAGAAGGTAGGTGCATCAAAAGGGCACCATTGTTTATAGATTTTAAGCCCCATTATGGCAACACCGCTATAAATGGATTTTTTTCAAAATCACACGTACCGTGATATTGATGAATTGGCCAGTTATCAACCTAACTTAACCTAACCTAACCTAACCACTATTGTAAAAAGTAAGGAGGTTGTTTACAACATATGTTTGTTATGTTGCTACGTTATGCAGTTTTTTCCCCTTTTACGCTTTTAATACAAGGTCTAGGTGCGCATTTGGTCCATAGCTTCGAGCGCTTTTGATATGAGGTTTCTCCCTCGTGTTCGGTTTCGATGTGCTCCGAGATCAAAGAAGAGGTCTAATATATTATTAATCCTTTTAAAATACCCAAACAGGCTATCTCTATTCCCAACCCGATTCATTGGACTGAGTAAGTTTGATTTTTTTTTTATTAATAATAATTTTCACCCAGATTGATAAACTTAACATAAAGCATATTGCCCTAGACCTGTCTTGGATGAAAAAATCATTCAGATGTTTGTATCTTATTTTAAATTAACGTTATTACTTTCTCTCTACACCTCGGAGAGAAAGTATTGTGACCGTAAAAATATTGAACTAGAGATTTTGATAAATTTTAACATTTCATGACCCCTAAAACAAAAAATGTGATTTTCGCAATGCTGTCTGTACCTCGGGTTAGAGCCGAAACTATTTAACCGATGGGGCTAAAACTTGGTAGCTAGGGTTTTCATGAGGTCCCCCGATGCGTTTTTGGAATTAGATATTTAACCCAAAATTCAAGGGTAGTTACTTAAGGGGAAATAAAGAAAAAAGCAATTTTCTCGAAAATCACTATTATGATTTCGCTTAAATTTTATATTTAGACACTGTTAAAACAATATGACAATCTTAATTTTTTCATGACAATGAATTTGAGTGTAATTTACATGAGTGACATTTTCTAATTTGATCATTTTTCCGCTATTAATTGAAATACGAAATAACTTATAATTGTAAAAGTGTGGTGTACTATTAAAGGCAAACGTTTTTATTTGAAATATATTTGCATAAAAGCAATAATTCCTGAGCTATAAGCAAATATATATACTTTTTAATTCCGGGTCTTTTAAAACGAATTTGATTCTTATGCTTTTTGGTGGATATAGATGTTTCTCTTTTCTCAACCTTTCTCTAACAGTGTTTCTAGTTCCTAGTGCCATAGAGTAAGTCCCAAACCATGTTATTTCATTTATGATCTTTGGTGCAATGTTTCACCAACAATGTCTAGACCTATTATTTCGTTTCACAAATCTAACGAGATTTTAGTAAATGTCTATTTTAAGATAAAAGCGGGAGAAAATATGTGCGATGCACCATTTAATTTATTTATTATACCACTAATGTTTCATAATAGAACACAGTTGCCTACATCGTTGGGCACACGCTCTAAGGCGTAATATACTAAATTTACGATGACGGGGTAGTCAAGGTTCGATTCTCAGCCGGTTGCATTAGAATATTTTTTTCGCTTGTGATTTATAATTCTTGTTTTGCCTCTCTTTTAAACCCTAATATTGTTGCACTTTCTCTAAAATGTTTTCCTCACCTCTATCTCTCATATTAGACATTAAAAGCCTTGTTATGGTGTAAAACGTTATATATATTTTTAAATACTAGGACACAATTAAACGAAATACAGCTTCACCTGTTGTGTGCTAATTACCTGCTTCCTCGTTGTTATGGCTTTGAATTCTTGTTTTATACATTACATAGACCAGTAAAGAGTACTTGCTTTTGTGTGTGGAGATTTATTCACTGTGTTGTTGAATGTAGAGAAATTAACTAATTAGTTTAAAACTTCTCATCAACCGATGAAAAACCATAATTAATTTGTATTGATACACTTTCTACCAGTTTGTGTTTTATTTAACAGTTTCAACTTTAGTTATAATCCCGATGGGCTCAAAATATATCCTTCGTGTATGGTAGGGAGCGCAGGTGAGGTCCGAGCTATCGATAAATACTGTCCCAGACGCTAATAAACTTCCCTTCCTTCCCTGCAGTATTAAGCGCCAGTAATAACCACCAAGCCATGCCATAGCTTGACACCGCCACTCAACTACCACCTCCTATACATACCATAGTTTGTGAAACACAATACCGTTCTGTGAACATCAATCGACGCATGCATTCACTTTGACTACCGCACCAAACCCTCCCCCTCCTCTCTTCCTACACCAATGTAATCACTTGTTTGAGTGAAAGAGAAATCTCACTCACCTATTAGAAGCTTGCTGTAATAGAACCTCCGTACGAAGCGTAATGCCTTCTACGTAGGCTATAATATCGGCTGACAACTAACAAACCACCCACCCCACCCTTAAAACCCGTAACACCACGTTCCCCCAAAACTCAATGTTATTTTCACTTAACGTAATTACCTGTCTGAGCTTTGATATTATTGCTTCAAAGAGGCTTTGCCTGTTGTGGAAACCTTGCATGTTAGTCCTTGGTAATCCTCCGCTGCATAAAGGACCAACACAGCAGCGCTGGGTCCAAGATACGTCGAAGTAGTGACACACAGGGCTTGAGAACGCGAGAAATAGATGTTACATCAGGGTTCACAGCCCAATATGGGGGTTCAGACTCTGAACCTTTGTTGTCAACATTTCAAGGAATAACATTATCAAATATATGAAAGGAAGTACGAAATAAATTACATATGTCTACAGTTTTAAAAACAAATAACTATCACTTCTGTAGAACGTCAAGTTTAATTTTCTACAAATAGTAATAGCAACCGCTATTAAATATTTGTCATAGAAATAGTGGTATTTAGACATACCCGTTTAAAATTAAGAGAAAAAACCTTATTAAAAATTGCATTAGGTCTAATATCAATCAGTGTTGAGATTGCTATCTAATTAAAACTAAATTAAACACATCCACCAAAGTAATATTTTATATATTTTGGTCCATAGTATTTTTGTCATACAATCTTGAAAAATTCTGATTGTAGCTTTTAATCTTGTCCATCCGACCTTAAAGATTAACAAAACCGACAAATTGACAAAATTACTAAAACAATATGGTCCTATTTATTTTTAATTTTAGTAACTAAGACACACCATATCCGTTCTTAAAAGATATAGTTTTCTCCTTTATAAAATAACTTGCAAAATAAACATTTGAGTAGCAAATTGTTTATTTTTTATGTAAACTTGGTACATATAACGGAAGATGCATTCCTTACATAAATGTTGTGTCACAGAAGTAAAGAAATTTTCAAATATTAATTTATACATTTAGTTATTTTGTAAAAATCTGAAAATAATCAAATATACCAAATATTCGTATAATTATTTCTAGATTCGTAAATATTTAGGACAAGTCAGGAGAATTATGTATAGAGTATTTTATAAATTACTGTGTAATGCTTTGGGGAAGTATCACATAATACCTAAATGTCTTATTTAAAAAATGCATTAAGAAAACATCTAATAAGCTGAAAAATTATTTTCAAAAACTTAATTCAGTAAAGTCAAAGGTAGGGGGGGGGGGGTCAAGGNCATTACACATTAGCGTAAGTGCGTATAACCCGAACGGGTAGTAAGACGCGGTGCTAATAATAATAATAATAATAATTTAAGTGTTTTCAAAGAGTTTTAAACAATAAATATTATTAATGATATTTTATCTATTAAAAAATACCTTAAATAGTCCTCGACATGCATACTGGTTTAAATATATATATTGCTGTGAAACAGAAACGTATTAAAGGAGAGATAGGGGAGGGGGAGAGAGAGAACCTTAGAAGGGATCACACAAGAGATGTGGATTTTCTACACTTAGCTGCACCCATGCATATTACCAGGCCACCAAAAGATAGTGGAGTAAGGGACAAGGCCAAACAGAAAAATATAAATAGCGAGTCAGTATTTTTGACCTGCCATCTTTTGGCTTAGACCTAACTCCATATTTATAAATACAATGTTACAACCATCATCGAGCAGTGGATTGAAACTGCCATCTGGCGAATTAAATGTCAGTGCATTAGATTATGTTCACACCCGCCTCAATAGCCGAATGGTATAAGGCGTCACTTTACCGGACTGTCAATAACGGGAAGATAGGGGCTCCAATTTCGGTCGGGTGTATTGAGGCTGTTTTATCCTAAATGGTTCTACACTCTCCCTCCACGCATACGGGATACATTTGCTGTAAATTAAACATTTCTCATCCCTGTCACATTAGAGTAATTATTACATATGCTTGTAGCCCTAACGGGTAGTAAGACGCGGTATTAAAAAAAAGTACACTTCGCTTACTTTGAAAGATAACGTGCCTACATTGACGAGATACACTATGGAGCAGCCCATTAGATAGGGTCATACTTTAATTGGCTGAGGTAAGAGATGGCTAGAAAGAGGTACCTGTCAATAATGTTGGTCTACCTCTTAGTAAAATGTAGGCCTTTTATTTATCACTACGTCTTGCTACTTGCTCAGGCTATTCGCATATGTACTAATTACACGAATGTTTTAGGGATGAGAAAGGTTGGATTTAGATTAAGCGTGGATAGAAAGTCGAAAACCATTTAGGAAAAACCACCCTTAGTACACTCAACTGAGATTTGAGTCCCAAGTTTCCTGTAATCAGCAGTCTAATATATTGTTAGAGTGACGCCTTAGTATATGCTTCCACTGAAATGGGTTAAAATTTAGTTAATATTCAGAATGTTTCACTTGTTACTTTTTGTGCGATCAACTACTTGATTTTATAATAACTTTACTGTTTAGTCCTTTATTGTTTTTTCAAAGATTTAATAAATAATCACACCTTTAAGTTTTAGTTTTGTAAATATAATTGAGTGGAAATGCGTTATTTTGAAAGTGGTCAAATTAAAAAAAAATTTAAACTATATTGTTTGAAAAACAGAATGCTATTTTTACTAAAACATAAAATTATTTTGTGAAACAACCTCATAGACATGAGTGTATGTGTAAATGGTGTTGTTTTTATCCACGCATCTGACTACCTGTTCAGGTTATACGCATTGATGATTTACTCTAATGGGGTAGGAATGAGGAAGGAAGAATTTTAGAAATAATGTACCCAAATTTGCATGAAAGGAGAATGGGGAACCATTTGGGGAAAAACCCCCTCAGTAAATCTGACTGAGATTCGAATACTGATCCACCCATCTTCAGCAGGAATTCTAACACGACAGTGATACCTTAACCGTTCGGTCACTGAAGCGGGTGGTAATATTAATTTTACTTATGGTGCTAAAAAATAAAAGTGAATCAGATTGGGGAAATAAATACAAATAGACCTACTATAGCCACCATATCTGGTAAGAAATTAGACACAGCTTATGAATTTTTAAGTAAAAAATACACATTATTTTTAGGTAAGAATCTGAAACTGATTAAGTTCAAGTAAATTTTGATTTGTCACTTTCCTACAACAATAATCTTTTTCCAGATAAAAAAAACTAGACACCAGTCTTTCAGGAATCAACTCTGATTACCAATCAAGACCATTGGGAGAAAATAAGCAATCAGGTTCGAGAATACTGTTTGCTTAGGAGTACAGTAACTCCATTCGTATTTACACAAATATATAACCCAAAAAATGATTATTTAAAAATAATATTTAGATGGTGTGACACATTTATACTTCTCTAAAATCGTGAGTTTACTTGATGCATTTCCACATATATGTAGTACACTAATTTCTCCATTAGTTATTTGTACCCTCAAACACCCATCCGCTAAATAGTTGATCCAACCATTATAAATATTACTATTTGTGCAAAAATGATAAGGGCCTCCAAATGCCTTTATACCTCTCGTCAAGTATTTATTTTGATTGTACTTATTATATTAGCTAAAAAAAACTCACCAGATAATGTAATTGTAGGCTTATATTAACAATTTATAATCACTCATATGTGTATATATCTTTTCTTTTAGTTTAGTAAAATTTCAGACAATTTCACCAAATTTTTTAGCTTTGAAATACTCTGTATTTGAAGATTAAATCTAATTTAATAAGCCACGTTCTTTATTTCTATTATAAAGAATATTAATTTATTTATCATTTTCATTGTAGAATAAAAATAATTTGAAATCTAGACTCGTAAAAAATTTAACTCACAAAAAAAATTAAAAACAAGAAAGTTTTTTTTTGTCATAATAATAATAAGAAATGACATTAAACTTAGACTACAAGGGCTTGACAGAATTTATAATAATGCCAGGAGACGTCTGTACGCCACCTCAAGTGGAAATAAAATAAGAGGGAAACTTTTTTTTTTCAGTTTGAAAGTTTCAAAAACTCTTGACTTCCTTATTGTAGTCCACATCCCCCTGGCCCCCTTTAAATCCTTCCGGTACTTTTGAGTTATATGAAAAGTTCATTTAAAAATGAAGAACAGTGGGAGCAACTAAATGAGTCCTTGTCAAGCAATCCATTATACATTTTTTGACGGGCTGTTTCGCTGTTTTGGTTACAAGCCACAATAACAGGTTTTTCGAGCCTTTTGGTTTATTGAATTCAATATTTTATTCCATAAGTAGGGCTGCGCACTAAAATATTCCTATTTTCGAAAGTGCACATTAAATCACAAAAATAAAAGAAAATAATGTCTTTCCACAAATGTTCTCTATTTCTAATAGTTGCTTCCATCCTTCCTGATAAGAGGAAAGATTTTGAATAAATCTGGTAAACACACATAATCTCACCAAGATAACATGTGGTTGGTACATTTTAGGCGTGATATATCTGTATTTTATGGAAAAATAAATTTGTGCCTAAACCAAAACTATCACTGAGCGGCCGTAGGTCTTGGTCACATTGAATTTAGTGTTTACTTATGGGGAGAATTCGAATCCCAGCTGAATGAATTTGAGGTGATTATTCTATCACACACAAGCTAACGGAGGTGAATTTTCTTTAACATCCCCTATTCACCCCTACGCCTCATGCTATGTGTTTAAGAACCATTAATAATTGCCGATACTATTTAAATATTTCGACCTATCTCCATAATTTTATAAAGCTGTATAATATAAATATGTTTTAAATCTATATATATTAAATAGAATACATTCACTTAGGTCTTAGAGAGACACAACTTCACTACATTCTCAAAATAAAGAATAAAAGGAGGGGAGGGAAGCAGGGTAGGGTTCTTCTCGATTAATTACCTCTCTCTCCTACTTTTTCTCCTTTCTCTTCCTTTCACTCCACCATTTTTCGCCATACAGCTCATGCTCTTGACCTCCTTGCACATACATCCTTCTCTAGTCTTTCTTCCTATAACCATACTATGCCTTTCCTTAAGCTTTATCTACAAGATGACAACTTTTAAGAAGAAAAGATTAGGTAAAATAAATTAAGTAGATTGTTTTAATACTATTTAGAGAGGAGGATAAGAAAACATACATATTTACATGAAATAACCCCGAATTCAAAATTTCGCCATAATGGCTACATCCCAGACGTCATCATCTTCTTGATTAAACTTAAAGATCTGATCGAGAGTCTTTCCCTCCTCGTTGATGATTGGTTTGGGTCGGACCGGAACAGCCTGACCGTTGTCAGAATCAAGAATCGGATCGGGTGATTCTGGCGATTCCTCCCTCTCGATGACGAGTGGTTTGCGGATAATCTCAAACTGGTCTCCCACCCTGTATACCGCACACTTTTCATCTCAGGCCTTTATAGTCTGGCTTAGGGATGTGAAAAAAAGTATCGATAATTTACTAATATCGATATTTTCCTTTCGATACAAATATCTTGTTACTCTATACTTTTACTGATATTAGTACTCACACTTCAGTATCTGATTGGTATCGAAAGAAACTACATTTTTGTTATCTTCACTCATGCTGGAAATGTTTACTAGGGTGAAGAACAAATGACCCTATTTCTCAATTCTGACTCATTTTTTGATTGACAAGCAAGAAGCAACTCTAGCATTCAATCTATTTTAGCTCGTCATAATAACATAGCGGTTCTTTCAACTTTGTTTATCAATATAGCCTGATATCTGACTGTCGAGTGGCCACCAGTCTATTACCCGTATATCAACGTGCACGGCCATCACAAACTAAACAAAAGAAGCTTTTGTCGTCTACTCAAAAGTCACCCAAGCAGACGAAGCATAAAAGTTCATATGCTTTTCGATACCGATACTTACTGTTATCGATCATTTTCTTTCGATACTAGTATGATATCGATACTTTTCTTCTGATACTTTTAATGAGAACATTATCGATACTTTTCTTTCGATACCACATTCCTAGTCTGGCTAGGTTTTCACATCCCAGAGCTATGACAACCTATCCAGTAAATTGTCGAGTCACGTGTTTCCGTGTAGCCTCATTCAACATCTTCTGTGAGGCTATGTCTTAAATATTCCTCCGCGATCTACCTATTGCTCAACTTTCAACTTTATAACATACACGTCTAAACATTCTGAAATATAATGAAACTGGTCGACCACGGTTGACTTTATACACTGGTAGAGAAGGCCATACATTTAAGCTTTCTAGCCGACATTATCGCGGATCTG
Organism: Timema poppense; assembly: GCA_902141375.1. Taxonomy (NCBI): domain Eukaryota; kingdom Metazoa; phylum Arthropoda; class Insecta; order Phasmatodea; family Timematidae; genus Timema; species Timema poppense. The sequence goes on from CABFOV010000230.1 coordinate 142,690, forward strand.
ATTGGCATGTGATGCACTTAAGACTCTTAAAAGCCCATTTCATGAACTGCTACTCGGAGTATTTATTAAACACAAGATAATGCTCGAACCAGAAAACGTATCAAAGTATACTTTTATATATCCTTAACTTTACAACAGAGAAACAAAAATATTTATATTATTTAAGTAGTGTTTTAATTTAAAAATAAGGTGATCTGTCAGTCTAGTGGTAAGGTGTCAGACTTCTGTGCTAGGGGTCCAGGGTTCAATCCTCGGTCCCAGCACATACTTATGTGAATGCCAAACCCTTCCTTCACCTCTGACAAGGCGTGTATTAATAATCACAACTTGTGAATGTGTGGAATGTCAGGCCTCCGCCGTGGTTCGAATCCCACGTTAAACTGTAGGTCCTCCATTTCATCTCCCAATCACCCAACCATTACACATTTGCGTAAGTGCGTATAGCCCGAACGGGTAGTAATACGTGTTGTTAATAATAATAGTGATAATAATATTATTATTTAAAATAATTACGGTTTAATTTGTTTTATTTAAAATAACTTGAAACTATTTTACTCGCTTCGATTTAACTGTTTTCTAATTGAAAATACAAAAACGCTCCACGACACCCCACCTGTTTCGAGGTGTATCACCTTTATAAGTTAGGGGTGAGATGGGCTTTTAGTGTGGAGATCTGTTGTTTTTAATTTAGAAAAACAATATTGTTTGCTACTTGAAGTAGCCTCCTCGGAATAAAAAGTCGCTTTAAATCTAGGCTTATAGCTTTTTAATACCATATTTTTACTTCCTCTCGACCCCTAAAAAAGAAAATTATTGTGAACGTAAAAAAAATATGAACTTAATATTTTGATAAATTAAACTGAAAAATTGGATTTTGCAATGCCGTTTTCCGGGGTTCTATATTTTAGGGATTAAATATCTAACCCCTAAAATTAAGGGTGAAAGGATACAAAAATAGTTTTGATTAAAATCCGTTCGACAAGGAGTTTTACAAACTGTGTTCCACAGAACCCTTTGGCCACGCCATAGTAATTCCAGGCTTTGTGATGAAATTTTAAAATATATATAATATAAATATATAATTTTAAAATATTTCTTATCTATTTTTCCCAATATATAATCGCATCAGTAATCAGGATTCAAATCTGGTTAAAGGACATTCGTCAAAGGCGTATCCAGAATATGTGATGTTTTCTGTTTGTTTTGTACTTTTATATTTGTAAAAGGTCGTCATTGAATGTTCATAAGTGTAAAAAATGTTACGAGGGCCACATCATGGGGGGGTTTTCTAGTGCGAGGGTTCATTTGGTCTACCAAATTTGGGATCCCCTGATTTAACATTACAAACTAAATGGCAATTCTCATATACCCGTGAAAATGACTGGGCACATTTTTCAATTTTGATCATATCTCTGTAACTCTTTGAGATACGAATATCTTGTCAGTGAAAAAATGCAGTATTAGAAATAAAAATCTTATTTTTAAATAAATATTTATATAACTAATAGTTTCCAAGCTACTAGCAAATATAATATATGTATATGGAGTTCGCTGAAAATGGGAAATTGGTTGCTATTCCATTTTGATGGACAGAGATATTCAATGTTTCAGTAACAATATGGATTATTTAATTTATGTTCTTTAGTAGAATGTGATGTTCTTTTACCCATTAAGTGTCTGCAACAATGTATAGTATGTGTATTATTTTGTTTCACATATCTTAAGAGTTTTAAGTAAATTTCTCCATTTTTATGTAAAGGCATGAGACAGTCTTTGCGCTACACTGTACCATTTATTTCAGTAAAAAAAACTATTTTTCAAGTGCAGCAAGGAATAGCTATAAAATATATTTATTTTTAAATCTTCCACAATATTTGTTTAGTTCTATAAATAGCTATAACAGATAATAATTTAAAAATTAAAAACCAATTCATTAATACCTTGAATTAATAATGTCAAAATTATTCATAAAACAATGAAAACATGAAATATGATCAAAAATACATATCACAGAACTATTAACAAATAATTCACTAGTTTTATGAAATATAGAATGTTTAAAATAACATAAAATTAAAGGTGTAATCTTAATATTTGTCTCATCTACACTAACATAAAATCAAAGTTTTTACTCGACTAATCTCAAAATATATAAACTGAGTTCTCAAGCAAGTGTAGAGGTAAAATATAGTTTGATCATCAAAATAAGAAGTTTATTTGATATTTAAATAACTTTCTTAATGTAATTTCATGTATTCGTTGGCCAGATGTCTGCAGTTGTCACTTCTGACCGATGGTATCCATTTAAACAGCTGCAAGATCGATATGGTGACATTTCGTCAATGCCGGCTATTTTACCTTGATTTAATTTATTTCTTCTAAGAATTTCCCTCTAAAGTGATATGGCAATAGTAGCACATTGTCAGCATATTCAGAGATTGTTGGATATTTTCGTTTCAAGGAGAGTCAGAACGTGTCCGACGTTATTCCGTTGAAAGCTAACTGGGGAGTGGTATCATTGATCAGTTCCCAGAATTCCTGTCGAGCCCTTCAAGAGGGGGAGAGGGGGTTCCTTGGTCGAGGCAGCTGCCTGGTGATTGATAGGGTTGCAGACCCAGTCATACTTCTCTATTTTGGGAAGTTGGAGGTATTTATCAAACTTGATTCGGATCGTGTCTAAGTCCCACGTGGCCAACCACGTCTGCAAACGTTTCTTCCCGTGTTCAATGGCGGGATTAGCATGTCACACCGGTAGGAAATTAACGCTTTAAGCCAAAGTCAAGGACTAACTAGTGTAGAAAATATATCCCAATCTCTATTGTAATAATTCATGGAGATCGTCGAGACGTCAAAGTTCAGGCTTTGACCAGACATCTCTGAAATGTTCGGTTTTGGATCCCGAGTTATTTTAATTCTCATGTGTTACAAAATTAGGACGAGTATAAGTGAACCTAAGTTAATATTAAGTACAATCCGGGGTGCTAATAGCCCATTTTGTTTTAAGCTCCAATGAAAATATGTATTAATTTAGTTCCTGAGCAACACAATTTAATAATGGGATATTAATAGTGTAGAATAGTTCTGTAGAACATTGACATAAATTTAGCGCTTAGCGGTGGAACACAGTACTATTCGAAGTTTTGTTTATTATTGTACTATATACAGAGCTTTGTGGCTCATGGTACTATAATTTAAACGAGTTTTGCTACACATTTGGGTTATACACATGTATAATATGGTAATGTGGCATGTTTGGGAAAGGTTAAATTGATAGTAATGTACATGAATTTGCATAGAAGGAGGTTGGGAAATCATTTGGTAAAAACACCTTCAGTACACTAGGTTGATATTCGAACCTGGACCTCCCCGTTATCGGCAAACTAAACTAAATGAGCTTGGTAATTAGACCAAGTTCCCAGCGGTGATGCTTTTTATTGTACAATTTTGCTTTATAAAAAGGTTTATAAATTGATTTGTATTTTTTTTTTATGGATAGACCTCTGTGATCTTGGGGTAAAGTGCTCTCCTCACGATCCAGATTTCGTGGAAATCATAAAAATCCGTAGTATTACTACCTTCTTCGGAAAGGAAGGGAAGCCATCGGCCTCTTGTCGGCTGTGGCATGTAAAAGAACCATCAAAGGATTGATATTAGAGGCCTTTTTCGACCAAAAAAAAGTATGAACTTCCTCGCTCCCTCGTAGAAATTCTGTACGCAAGGTAACGGGAACTATTGCACTTATTCATGACTTTCCGAGATTCTATTATGTTTTCTTCAAAATCAGGCGGGCGGCACTAACCAGCCGAAGAGCTCAATGCTTGTGTTGCTCTGGATAAATTAAGAAGCACATAAATCCAATATTTAGATTGAAAGCTCTAAAAAAAAGTACATAAAAATAATTAATTTACATTCATACATTTTTATATAACTTTTTTAGATAAAAATGCGTATATTGTAGGAGTTTAATTTCTATTAAAGTGATAGCAAAGATTTAATCATTAATCATATTTGATCAATCAAAAGGTTGTTGCTCTTATCTAGTAAACTTCAATCTGAATGTAACTACAACATTAGCATTGTACATCCGGCTCCTCTTCATACAAAAGGGTCTTGTTAAACAGAAATATAAGATCATATTTTATATATTTCTATATATTACTCAGAAAGGCTTAGTCATACTTGATATATTATACTTGATTACAAATAGGAATCATAGTAATTTATATAGTCCCCTATACTGAAATGGATCCAGTCATAGTTAATACTAACTATTCTCTGGATACTTACATCCATTGCTGTTAACTCCTATGATCTGGGTCAGTTTTTGGTTTAAGCCATATATTTTTTACCACTACCGGCTTACTAGGCTGTCGTAGCTTCATACGCCTTATAATCTAACTTAAAACTAAGACATACACAACATACAGTTCCCGGCCGCCTATTCATTACTGTGCAGGTTTTTTGTTTTTGTTTTTTTCTATGGAACATTTGACCGAGATGGATTTGGACGTCCTGACTCGGTCGCCTTATATGTAGACTATTAGCCGCTCTATTGGCACAGAGTATTGCCCAGGATACATCACATGAGGTTGTCTACATGTCGTACCCGCGATGAGAGGATATGATGATAGTGATTATGAAGTTGTGGAGCCGGGGTGAGTCTTAACCTAACTTAAGTCTAATTAACCAAACCCCAGTGACGATTGGGAATATTCCGCTAAAGGGAAAGATACCAAGGGTACCAGCCGGGAATCAAACCCATGACCCCTAGACTCGCAGCTAGGTGCACTGACCACTACACCACGGGTCGGTTACTGCAAAAGGAAGAAACCACGTTACACCAATGATAAATCGTTCGGCCATGCCGGGAATCGAACCTGGGACCCTTATCTCAGTAGACAGACATGCTATCGACTGATCTCAGGTGTCGGATCTTTCTCAGAATCAAATATTATTATTATTATTATTATTATTATTATTATTATTATTATTATTATTATTATTATTATTATTATTATTAGCACCATGTCTAACCCGTTCGGGTTATACGCACTTACGCAAATGTGTGATGGTAGGGTGATTGTGAGATGAAATGGAGGACCTACAGTTTAACGCGGGATCCGAACCACGGTGGAGGCTTGGCATTCCCCACATTCACAACTTGTGATTAATACACGTCTTGTTAGAGGTAAAGGAAGGGTTTGGCATTCAGATAAATCTGTGCCAGGACCGAGGATTGAGCACCGGACTCCCAGCACAGAAGTCCGACACATTAGCTCTAGACCACCAGGTCACCTGAATCAAAAGAGATGATGTTCATATTGAAAAATGTAAACATGACACACAATCTTTAAGAGAAGTATTTAGCAAAATCTATAATGACAGACCTTCATTTATCCTTTGAGTATTTATAAATTTTTCGTATACCATCGCAAACAGACAACAACTGAGTTTACTAAAGTATAACAGGTTATTTGAAATATAATACATTTTTTATTATTATAGTTTGGCCACAATTTTGAGTCATTATGTCAAGAATAAGAAATTAAAGCGTGTATCTCTAAAGTGTTTCTGGAAAGTTGGTGTGCAGTTAACGCCTGGAAGAGACTAAATGAAACTTTCGCAAGTGTGTTCAAACAAACACAAACAGTAGTCAGGAAATTATAAATCAGGGTGGATGGGCGTGAAGCGCAAAGAAGTACCGTGAATAAGGGCAAGAGGGGCTGTGTTAAGCGTGGCGTGGGAAAAGAAGGGGGGGTGTTGAAAAGAGACGGTTGGTATGAAGGGGTAAGTTTCCATTGTGTTAGAAAAGGGACCAGGGGGACACATCCTCAGGGGGTTAAGGTTAGGGTATTATCACAGGAATACAATGGAACAATATTTGTGTTGTTCTCATTTACTTACTGTACCCCTCCATTCATTTGTGCGCCATTGTAAACTGGAACACTTACTTAATTTAGGTTGTATATTCAACCGGCAAAAAAAAAAAGTATTTTTTTTAAATTTAGTGATTACATTTGTTAAAGTAAACACACTTGAACTTGAACAGTTTCAGGATAAGTTCGTTTGTAATTATATTTATCATGGATTCCCTGAATGTGTGTGTTGATTACCAATATCTACAGGATGTCTCTTAATCAGCATGCACAGTAGATATTAAATTTTATTTTAAACTATATTTTAACTTACTTACAACCTAACACGTAGTTATTAAAACAATAATTATTATAAATATGCTTTGCGTTCAGTCAAGATATACTATATTGAATATTCTTTCACATTTAGCTATATTAAGTAGTTTTAATTAGGCTACGTTATGCTAAGTCAAAAAAGTCAACTATTCTCTTTCTTTTACTTCTTTTTTTTACTCTGCGTCTTTCTACCGCTCACGTTGTACGTAAAATATATAATTTTATATTATTTACACTAATGTTGTAAGGATGAGGAGGTAACATTTCAGATAAACTATATCAACATTTGCGTGGAGGGAGAGTAGTAAATGATTGTTGGTCAGTCCCCCTCGGTACACACATATGTTATTTGATACGACCTCTCCGTCTCCGACAAACCAAACAATGAGATTGTCATTTAGATCATGTGCTCACTATTGGGAGGGGATTCAATATAAGTTGGTCAAAGTTAAGTGAGTCATATATATATATATATATTTACTTTACCCCAATCACTAATCTGGTTTCGGCTTTAGGCCGAGATAGACACACAAACAGACAGACAGAAAAGTGAAAAACACTTTTTCAGTCTCTACCACTGAGTTATTCAGAGGTCGTCCCATGCTCTTAGTAGCCATTGATACCCACACGTCCATCATAGATTCTGCCTTAAAATATGAGTGAAGAATGACCCCGAGCACGTGAAAATCCCTGGATAGCTCAGTGGTAGAGCATTGGCACGCTAAGCCAAATGTCCCGGCTTCAATTTACATGTTCAGGTCTCATTTTTAAATGTATTAAAATATATTATTCAGGTCCGGCAGATGTACATAATTATGCGAGCTAAGAACTTCATGCTTTATATATAAATTAAATAACTTTCTTTAATTTATAAATAAATATCTATGTCTTACCTCATATTTATCTACTCCTTACTCAAGCTTTAGGCTTTAGATGGTTTTCTAAAACGTTACATAATTATAATCTTTCACTCTCAAGCCTCGCCTTTGATGTATACATACCGTATATATCGTTGATTTCTTCCATCTGGGAGTAATCTTTGAAAGCAAACTTTTACAACCTGGATTTGTTGAATAGAACTATCAAAAACCACTGTTATTCCTGCTTAGAAGTTCTTAACTTGAGTCAAAGCAAAACACTAGGATCTAAATATTCTACCAGAGTAACGTAGCACTAATAATAAATTAATACTAAACATATTACTTTTCAGACACACTAAGAAAATACTGTTTGTGTTTCGCCCCGTTTTAGTACTCTTTCAAGTTATACGCATTCATTAATTACAACAATGGATTAAGGAGGGATAAGGTAGAGTTTTAAAGGAAATATAGCCGAATTCACATGGTGGGAGATTTGGAAACTATTTAAGAATAAATACCCCCAATATATCCAAATAGGATTCTAACCTCGGTATCCCTGTCAACAGCAATACAATATAATACGAAATCAACGCGTTAGACCATGCAACCATTTATGTGAATAAAAGAATGATAAAATGTACGAATATGTTTCCTTTAAAGTACGTACGAAAAAATTTCTGATCGCAAGAATTTTCGACATCGAATTGATATTCCTCTTCCTTCGGGACTTTTTCAACAACGACGACAAAGTTAGTAAAGTTTAGTTATAGTGTATTGAGAAATGCCCTCACTTATAGAAAGAACTCCACTTTCATACCTGGCTTATAACTTCTACTGAGTGCTTTGAAAGTACTTGAATCTCCACTCACCCTCTCTGTGGGTACGCGGAATAGAGTTCAAGCTCATGTAGCCTGGTTTGACTACAATTGGAGGGCAGGTTAGAATTCGAATCCATCTGGGTGTACTGAGGGTGTATTTTATTAAATGGCTTTACAGCCTCTCTTCATAAAAATAGTGAAACATTATATCTCCCTAATCCCTACCATATTAATGTCGTTAAATGTGTTTAGTCCGGACGTGTAGTAGGACATGGTTGGGAATATCCACTTAAGTGGCCGAATGATCTAAGGCGTTACTCTTGAGCTAGACTGGCCTGCTGATGACGAAGAGATCAGGGTTCGAATACCAGTCGGGTCTACTGAGAGTGGTTTTCATATAATGGCCTCCCATTCTCCTTCCAAGCAAATGCGGGTAGATTACCTCTAAAATGCTTCCTCCCTTATCTTATTAGAGTAATTGTAATATATGTGTATAAAGTGAACCGGTATTAAGACGTGGTGATATATTTTTTTAAACACAATTTCGCTGATATAAATTTAATGCATTATCTTCAAACTCACCCTACTTACTCTGTCCCCTTGAAATAGATGGCACAGGTATTAATGTTTTTCGTATCTAGGAAAATGAGTGTAGTATTTTTTATAATAATTATTTTTTTAAATTATGTTAAGCTCTGTACATTTTTTTAGACTCTTAGTGAGCTAAAGTGTTTTGTATAATATAATTAGTAAATAAAAATAAAATTAATCACGATCAACAGTAGAACTTATTGAAACTAGAGAGATATAATAGTAATATAATTTTAAAAGTCCACCTTCATAAACGTTACAAAATGTATGCGCCTGCGTAGTCTGAGGAAGCAATATGATAACCATCACTGTATGATGAATTGATTGTATAAAGTCACAGCGAGGTAGCAAAACAAGGGGCAACTCTTGTGCTTTCCTTGGTTGTGGTCAAGATTGATTAGGCGTTGCTCTACATATGATAACCAGATAACCAATCACCTCTGAGAGATTTATTTTAATCTAATTAGTTTGATATGTATTATTCATTTTGGGGCAGAATCAGGGGGTTGGAAAAAATTTACTATATTTGGCGTCTAGGACCTCTTTTTGTTCGTGTTTTGTTTTTTAGATATTTCAAGGGACACAGGTTATAAACACACCCTACAAACTAGCTTAATACATAATACACATAATAAACATCTGGCTTTAGCACCTAAATATATTTTAATTGGATATAAGTACTTACCCAGTGTGGCTAAAGTAAATATCGTGGTCAATATCTACATAAATAGAACCAGGGTCCCCAAGATTGATGGTAAACAACTATAGACAATCAATAGCATAAGATATAATTGCATAATATGTAAAATTATTTTAATTGTTACAATTATTAAGTATATCTTTTTTAGTATATATAAAATTGAAAACAAGCTCTTAGTCAAATGTTATTCACAGAAAGAATGAGGTAGGCAGAACAGCTAAGAACATAACCGATACAGTGGTGTTTTTTTTTACGGTTAATATTGATTTTTAAAAAAGTACCATAATATTATTGACCAACCAAAGCAAGTTTGTTTTAATTTGAGCATTTTTTACTTCATATCTCGGTCTGTTTGTTCCGTGCTAGCCTACAAATGCGTGAATCAATTAGAACGAAATCTGAGAGAAATATTATTTGTACCTAAGTCAAATATGTATTTACAGTTTCTAAATTTGTATATCTGTTTTAATATGTTGGTCCCTCAAAAAGTTTTTTCGTTTAGTACCTTTTCTCAAATCATTTGAATGTATAACCAATCGTTCAAGAACCCACGCACTATCTTTGAAATTATTTTTTTAAATGCTGACACAAATTGCGAGATTGACGTCTTAGACCACGCGAGCAACGCTTATTCTATAAGAATATAACATATTTTAAATATACATTATTAATTTGTTTTCTGTCTAGCTCAGAAACTAATGGTTCTACATTTTAAATACATATTTTTTATTTTTAAGAGTAACTTACTACAAATTTATCCGACACCTCAGCTCATTCGGTAGCGTGTGTGTCTACTGAGTTAAGATTTAATGTAGCGCCACGTCTTACTACCCGTTCGGGTTGTACGTTAATGTACTAATTACGCTAATGGGCTAGGAATTGGTAAGGTTAAATTTAGAGGAAATGAACCCGAATTTCATGGAGGGAGAATAGAAAAAAATTAGGAAATACCACCCAAGTTCATCCAACCTATATTCGATCCTCGATCTACCCATCCTTGGCAGTCTAACTCAAGACAAAATTAGTGCTTTAGCTAACTACGCTACCAAGGTGGGTACTGAGCTAAGAGTCCCAAGTTTGATTCCCGGGATGGCCGAAAAATCTATCTTTGGTGAAATGTGGAGTTATTTATTTATATCACAAAAAGTGAATCCTAATGTAGGGGAGTGTTAATAACTATTAAGTAAGATAGAAATAGGTGCACAACTTGGAACGAGCTAAAAAGTGACGTTACAAATGGCGTCCAAACAAGGGTCTAAATATGAACGTAACAATTGGCACCCAAACCTGGGGCCCATTATAGTAATGTAACAATTTACAATAAAATATATATTCATAATAGGTGCGCTAGGCTCAAATCCCGACTGAGTGTACATTTGTTTTTTTCTAAATGTTTTACCACTTCCCTTTCATGCAGATGTGTGTGAGTTTCTTCTCAATTCCACCTTCATCATCCGTAGCCCTTTTGTGTAAATAAAGAGATAGTAGTTTTAAAAAAAAACCTAAGTTGACACATCCAGTGCTTGACCGAATAAAAATCACAAAGTAAGCTCCTTTCCATTTTACCAGAAAAACTGGATTAGTAAGAAATTTAATATGGGTTCCCAAGTAAAACTATATAATCACGATTTTTTTATTTAACTTGTTTGTGGCCTCACACCATGGAGGGTTTTTATTTCCTTGGTATTCATTCTCAACTCTTTATATGCACGGTAGCTATCTATACCGATTTTTAAATTGTATTATTTGCATACTTGTTAGATTACTTGATAGTTAGACTTACTTTTAAGCAATTCCTAATGGGTTAGTAAAAGGATTTTTAAATATTGTCAAACTAATATATGCTCAATAACTTATTAATTGTGTAGATCCAAGACGTATTAACTTAGACATTTTGAAGAAGTTTTAAAAAACTTATAAAGAAGTTATTTTAAAACAAATATTTAAATTGTGTTATTGGTGTGATACTATGAAATGTGGTGGATTGGCATCTCTATAATAAGATCATTTAAAAACAAACAAGTGCCTTAAAAAAAAAAGTCTTGCAAATTATTTAGAAAATATTAGAGCCCAATTTAGTGAGATTGAATAATGTAGACCTAAAGGGACCGTACAAATTAGACCTAAGAAAAATAGATAGTTTAAGTTTACGGCAAATAATTATAAATTATCTGTCATATTAAATTAATTTTTCTCTCTTCATATACAAGCTGAATTAAGTACAAAACTGAGGTTTATAACAGTATCCTGAACAATTTTTCAGGACAGTGTGTTCATATCTAGGTCGATACGCGTCGATCTAGAAGTGTGTACCCCACGTTTGGGGTCTACTTATGGTAGGCCTATTACTTATAAGCCTATAAATTAAAGCATTTGTAAATACTACCGAAATTAATTACCTATACGCCTAAAATTAAATAAAAATGTATGGTTAAATAATACTATACAATATTAATAACATTTTATCGTGATTTTTTACATGACCTTTGTTTCTATTGTTGGAGCAGAAGACCAGAAATTTTCCCCATAACCTATTTTAATAATTTAATCCAATGATTTGCAAGACGTTTGTTTAAGGAATAACTTAATAGAATTATTCTCCTTCAACCAAATTACTTTCCTGAGGGTCTAAGAAATTTAAACTTACGTTTCACTAGAATTTTAGGCAGTTTAAAATACTTTCAAACCATTGGTGGCTCGTGTATAGGCACTGCGGGATTGCAGCACTCCCTGGTTTCACTTGATATTATCGATAACATTTAATACAATTAGTCCTTTTTTCTTTAATTCTTTCTTTATTTTTGTAGTACAATATATATTCCTTAAACCTAATTTCAGTACTTCAGTAGCCATCCCCCAGTTTATGAAAGAGATACAAAAATATGTGTATGGAACCATGCGCTTCACAGTGCCAGTGACGTGGTGTTTGACTGTTGTGCGCATGCGCACATAGGAGGGGGTGGAGAGGAAGGTGGGACTGCCAGGTAGAGAGAGCACTGTTGCTCTCGCAATGCTGGCTATTTCGTGATGGTGGAAGAATTTATTTTTTTTACTCAGCGTGTGTTGTGCTTAAAAACCGTGTACCATATTCTTGAATGTGATAAAGTGTAGACGAGTGTAGAATTAGATTATTATTCTGATTCCAGATATTCTATTTGATTCATTTATTTTCAGTTATTTTATTTAACAGAAAGACTAAAGGTGCTTGCAGTACTTTCAATGGAGAAAAATTTCCTCAATTGTCATCCAGAGATCAAGAAGAATATTATTTTACTTTTTGCTCAAATTAAAACAAGAAGAATCGATTTCATTTTTAAATGAATAAATCAAGCTTGAACTGTAACAATTTAAGTTAATGTAAGTAAAAATGTTTGGTTTTTTGTTAAAATTTTATCAAGTTCCTGAATAAATTTTATTTTGTACATGTTTTTTTTTTGTCCTTTTACACAATTTTAAAACAAAGGCTAAACATTTTCTGGAGCAGCACCCGTACTAATTTTAGCTCCAAACAAAATACAAAAATATTTAGTCTATGTGGTCAGCCATCTTGTTTACATTCGTATCTGAATGGACACTTCTGACTTGTCGTGAACCAAACAACCTCTCATTCTAGTACACGGATCACTCACACCAACCTCTGTGTAGTTCAAGAATAGAAAAAAAAATTAATACCATTCGATTTATCACGTGATCTCCAAAGTCGCATGCAGAATATGCTCAAACATAAAGCCTCTGATTTGACAGTACTATGCCAATGTTGGGCAAATACTATTTATTTTTAAAGTGTAAATCAGTTTTCTCAACAGCCTGTACCCCTCTCTAAACTTTGTATCGCAGGCATTGCAGGAACGAGAAGACGTCGTAGTTAATCCTTGCCTTAGAATTCCACAGTATCCCTACATGTTAACAAAATGCAAACCCCTTTCCCCTACCCCCTCTCTCCTGCCAACTCCTCCTCATCACTTTGATCTCGCGAGAAAGTTTCTACTTCTCGCAGTTACCGACCCCACACTGCCACCACCACTACTGCTGTTCAACACCCCCACTCTCCCGACCCCCCGTTTCAACTCTAACTTAAGGGGTGGGGTTGAATTGAAGAGCTGTGATATCTTCAACAAGTTCATCATGTTATTAAACCCACATAATACAGGTCACAACTTTCCTCATTCTAATTACTGAAAGACTTGTATTCAGACTCCTCATACTTTTAGGCAATGTAGTAGCTTCTGTTTTCCTTTATCCCCCCACCCCACTGCCTTACCCCTAACCCATTTTTTTTCTCACCTCTCTTTCACGCATGCTTTCTTGTTTGGTAATATACACTTATGAAGTAAGTGGGAAAGGTATAAATGGTGTTTTAATTTGATAGTAGTTAGGGACGGAGATAAAAATATGTATAGTTATGATTAGAGCCCGGATATTTATGTGGTGTCAACTTTCAGAATATTTGCATAAATATATGTAGAAAAATATAATATAATATTTAATAATGTAAAAATATCTAACATTGAATCGGTCCAAAGAATCGCTAAGGCTGAAGTTGGGGCAGGAATGCAATCTGTGTGTGGAGGCTTGTCACGTGGAATTCTTGGGAAATTCAATTGTTTGACAGCCGATGCTATGTTTTTCTACTCCATTGTAGCCATCTCTTTGAAAATAAGTAAACGTCAAACCCCTCACGAATTTTTAAAGCCAGTTTCCTAAAATTATTTTTTTCTTTCTGGGTTTAAATGTTTTATCTCTACATACTAGCCAGTATTAATATTAAGGGCCCCACACGCGGTCAGTTCGAGCTAATCAGTCCGAACTGCCGTGTGTATGTAAGGCAGGCCGACTGATCAGTCCGAACTGCCGTATGTATGTAAGGCAGGCCGACTGATCAGTCCGAACTGCCGTGTGTATGCAAGGCAGGCCGACTGATCAGTCCGAACTGCCGTGTGTATGCAAGGCAGGCCGACTGATCAGTCCGAACTGCCGTATGTATGTAAGGCAGACTGACTGATCAGTTCGAACTGACGGCCGGACGACTTTCAATCAAACCAGACTGTGGACTGACCATGTGCCCGTGGGAGGTCAGTCCAAACGATCAGTCCATCAGTCTGCTGCCGAGTGTTGTGGAGCAAATAACATTGTGTATTGGTCTCCTGTGTTAATTGATACCATTTTTTAGTGAGAATTGAAGTACTATATTACATTTTAATTGTTTAAATAATTTTATTTGTATTGTGCATTCGTGCTTGTGCCTGTCAGTGTCCAATGGCTGCCTGGTCTAAATAATTTAATTTGGAATCCATTGAGGCATGGCGAGAGCAAGAATGCTTGTGTAGTGTAAGAACTAAATATTATTAATATGAGAATATTATCTTCGCTTCAATAGCCAGTCCTTCATCCACAATTATCTTATTTTCCTTTCTCTCTTTTGTTTACACTTATTAAAAATAAGTGCAATAATTAAAGCACACAATGCTTCATCCATATTAAAGTCTAAGAAACAAACAAAAAAACTCCAGCACCAACCACGCTCGGGGCCCTTCACACTTTCACTCATAGGCCTAATACATATTTGCTCTTATCTGCTTTTTAAAAGACCATTCTACACGCCGTATTATTGTGATAGACTTCAAATTACATTTGCTTTATTGATACGTGCTTTTTTTTTATTATCAACACATATTTTGTTAATGTAACAAATAGCCGAAACTATTGTTAAAGCGTTTTAATGGGGATAATACCACCAGGAAATCATATTCTGAAAATTGAAAAATGACACCTGGACACGGGAATCGAACCCGGGACCTTCGACTTAGTACGCCACTACTCTTACCACTGAGCTATCCAGGATTCGTCCCGTGCTCATGGTCATTCTTCACTCATAGTTTAAGGCAGAGTCTAATATGGAATGCGGAAGTCGTCAGTCACCGTGTCCAGGTGTCATTTTTCAATTTTCAGAACATATTTTGTTAGTTTAAGTACAAACTTAATTAATTTAGCTTTTTACAACCAACAACATATATTTCAAGAAAGTATTATACGTCCACTTTCTAGCCTACTCTAGGAAGATAGTTGAAAATCGTAGATTCAAAATCGCAACAATAGTTTAAGTTGGCACTCTTCTCCACCTAGCGACCTAAGTCACTACACACATAAAAAGAAACCTTCTCGATCAGGTTTTATTAGATAGGGGAGTGAAGGGCGGGTAATCGAGATTGACGGATGAAGAATCCCTATTTATAATAACCTCCACTGAATTAAATAACTCAGACTTAATTATTATTTTATTATATCACGTGCACAAAGGAGGGCCCTGTTCGGTCGCTTCATTTTAGATAAACAAAATAAATTACTACAGGCCAATGGCAACAGAAAGCGACAATAGTAAAACAAAATGCAAAAGCAAATGAAAAGACACACAATACACAACGGGGGTGGGGCATGTTAGTCTTAATTGAATCCCTTCCTCTCCAACACAGATCAAGGTCATGAGCCACACACTAAAAGTACTAATCATTTGCCATTTATAGTTGATTTGTATTTATATCTAAGCCAATATCTATTATTTTATAGTAAAAAAAGCCAAACGCATATTTTAATCAAATATTTTTTTCATAGTTAAGCATATGTAAAACACTCAACACTTCGATTTTAAGCGAACATAAAATCGTGTCTTAGTTAATAGGTTATCACGTATACATTTTAAAATACGTTTAACACTTTTTTTATTAGAAAAATATTGTGATATCTGTAAAAACCTGTTTATATTTATAAAAATACACTGTTAGAAATCTTCCGCAGTACGTTCATTGTTATATAATCAATTTTAATACAATACTTTTTAAAGATTTAAGTATTTAATATACAAACTTGATTAAATATGTAAAAATGGTATATAACTATGTTAATATTATTGAGTTTTCTTAACTATATTTTTTTTTGCTCCATAATTAGTTTTTACAAAGATCATAGTAGCGTCTAATCAAAAATTTCAAAATTCTGAAACATTTTAAAATTGTTATGAGAGGTCTTAATCCCACATTTGTGTCACATTTTAGTGAATAAAAATAAACTTTTATTACTGTGGGTTATTAGTTTATTAATAAATAGAAGGTTTACTATTTCTAAAACAATAATAATTGTTAACATATGATATGCCAATTATTAAAATAGGCTAGATGATTAATAAATATATAAAGTTCTTTTTATACTGTTTAAAGTACGTTTACCTTAGTATTCTCTTGGATATTCAAGATTAATTCATTATTGAAGTTGTTTACTCACGATTATAAAGTTATATAATTAGTGACGTAGGCTAATCCTCTCCAAGTTAACTTTGTTATACGGTGTTGTCGTCACTTTCAACGCGATTACGGGATAAGGTACGTAATAGTTTTGTGAAGTTTTTTTAAAGTTTGTTTTTGTTGGTAAATGAAATTGTTTGAATTGGTGAGATCGTAGAATTTACTGATTATTCTCTTCGGTGAGCAAACGGTTTAAGGTATCAACTACGTCTAGTCTTGTTTACCGTAGACTGGGTGATTGAAGTTCGAATCGTGGCTGTGTTTAATTAGGGTGGTTTATCATAGGTGGTTTTCAACTCTCCCTTCATGAAAATGAAAGCACATTTCTCTAATTTACACCTTACTCATCCCTAGAACAGTAATAACCGTCGTCGTGTTATAGTGGTCATAACCACTGGCTGCCGACTTAAGAGGTCTTGGGTTCATTTCCCTTTTTCCCGAAAGGGGAATAACTCCCATGGTCACCAGGGTTTGGATAGTTAGGCTTAGGTTGAGATCATCGTTGGCTTTACTCCGTGTACATTCGGGCGTGCCCTGGGCTACGGCCCATTAGTACTGGCTAATCTTTCTGTTAACTAAGTTGAAGGTGTATGTAGCCCAGACACACCATTATTATTATTATTATTATTATTACTATTAGTAGTAGTAGTAGTAGAAGTAGTAATAGTAGTGGTGGTAGTAGTAGTAGTAGTAATAGTAGTGGTGGTAGTAGTAGTGGTAGTAGTAGTAGTAGTAGTAGTAGTGGTAGCAGTGGTAGTAGTAGTAGTAGTAGTAGTAGTGGTAGTAGTAGTAGTAGTAGTAGTAGTAGTGGTAGTAGTAGTGGTAATAGTAGTATTGTTAACACCATTGTAATGCGAATATTCAGGTAGCCCAGATGAAAAGTAAAATGTCTCACAAATAAATGTTACTTATCAAAAGTTGTGGATTATTTGTGATAAACATCTGGATGTCCACCCGGGCTATCTGGAACGTACACTTCATTTATCATGAAAGCTAAGATCTTTTAGGAGGCTGGTTTAAAACTATGCCATAGTGAAACCATACAAGGCAAGTTTTATTGCTATCTATAAGGGTAAACGAAGATGAAATTAATTTAAAGGCGGGAGATTTTAAGTGCGAATTTTATGGAAATGCATCAGCTTTCGTTTAGAAGGAGAGCTGTAAATCCACTAGGAGAATAAAAACATGGGATAACAGCCTCAGTGTACCCTTTCAGGATTATAAATAACCTCTCATTTCTTGTGTCAAGAGCTTAGAATGGCATTCAATCTCGTTGGCACCGAACCAATTCCTCCAGCAATTAAATGGAAAATTGATGTATATATAGATTAAAACATGTAAAATCTTCATTTAGTTCTTTATTTTGTAGTTTTTGTGAGAACTCATTTTTATGTGAATTTTTTTCACATTATAAACCCTAATAATTATTCTTTACGTTATTTCGCTTTAGTGTTGTAAGGTAATTTCAATTATTTTTTTAAATAGAAAAAATTTAATTATTATATTATATTATGTTGTTTTAACTTTTTGAAAATATTAATTTTAACTTTAAATTACTCATTACATTCAAGAGAAACGTCTCGAGTATTAATTTAAATCTTAAAAAGGTAAATAAGAGAATGATATTTAAATACAAAATCATCGTTTAAAAATCTTCAATAGCAATCAAAGCTTTACAAATTTCAACAGTGCTTGTATTGCAAACTATTCCAGTAGTACTTAAATCAAGAATTTAAAACATAGTTTCATACAAAGTAATACACGCACTGTTGATCTCGCAGTTTAAAGCTTAAGACTCGTGATAGTTCTGGTTGCTAGTGGCACGGAGGTCAAGACCTCGTGCACTGAGATGCGGGTAGTTTTCCCATACTCTTTCCACTCTAATAAGAATGCATTTGCAGAAAGTTACCCTATACATCTCTATTCCTTAGGATAAAACGTTAATAGCCCATGTGTTGTATGTAATTTAAATTGTATTGTTAAGACAATTTAAGTTAATACAAATAATTTTACTTGTGATAAGAGTTTCAATATTTCGAATCGTTAACGTAAGTTTAATTGAGTGTGTCTTACTTATAATAGCCTAGGCTTATTTCATTTAAATCGATGATGACCTTTTGAATCTCAACCCTCCCTTCCCGACCACAAACCAGCAAGCCGCCACTTAGAAATTTAATTAACAAATTTTCAAAAACATGAAATTCCCTTGCTTTGTTCTGTATACAAATATTTTATAAAGCAGATTTAAAAATAATATTCCTCCAGCTCTTTGGTGTTTTTGTTGTATAGATATGAAAAGAGAAATATTACGGTTTGAAAGAATTCTTGATGAGGGTATTCATCAATTATGCTTTTATTCTATATTGAAATATATGTATTTTTAGCTTTTGATTGGGATTGCTAAAATCTCAGATCATTTCATAGAGTGTTTTTGCTTTTCTCTGATTTATTATATTAAGTGGTGTTCAGGTTTTCACTCTACTGAAAACCATAGTTATTTTTAGTACTATTCATGTAAATGTACATATTTAATAAATATAAAATTATACTAACCTATAAATATACACTAGTATATAACCGCCTCTGTCGTCTAATGGTCAGAGTTCCTGGCTACAGATCCAGTGGTCCCGGGCTCGATTCCCGATGCATCCGAAATTTATTTGTGAAGCAGTGGGTCAAGAAAGAAGTCAAACTCAGTACCGGTAGTACAAATGAGGAGCTACTTAAATAAATAAGTAGCAACCCCAATTTATAAAACTGAGATTAATGAGCGGAGGGATCGTTGTTTGATCACATGATACCCTCTATCCTCAAATGTTTGCACTAACGGTGGCGGCCGCTCGGTAGGTATAGATTTCTTGCAAGATCACACCATGTAGTTTATATATATATAATATAATCAGTCAGATTTCCACATGAACAACCATATCTCGTAGTTTAAAAATTTAATAAATCTACTTTCAAGAATTCATGAACCAAATCATGAGTTATGAACACTCAATATTTTGAGTACACTGCATTTATTTTTATGTTGTTTATAAGGTTCCTTATAATATGGTCATACGAATATATAGCAGCTAATTTGCGAAACCCGAACTACTAATATCCAACCATATTAGCCTGTCCCCTACCGATTCAAATGCTGCCTAGTTCGAATTTAAGCTAGGGCAGTAGTTAGCTATACGTTTTATCTCGACAATTATTAATGTAGTAAACGACAACTACAAAACTAAAATACTTTAATTATATTACGTCCGTATGTGTAAGTTTGAATAGTTAATTTTAATCTCTGATTCTTTTTGTTTCCATAAGTCTTAATACCCTTCCGGGTGATCCGCCTTTATTTACACTATTGAGTTAAGAATATAACAGCATTTGCGTTGAGGGAGAGTAATAAAATGTTTAGGTAGAATGTAGAATAGCTGTAATTGTATTTTCGTGGAGGGAGAGTAATAAAATATTTAGGTAGAATGTAGAATAGCTGTAATTGTATTTTCGTGGAGGGAGAGTAATAAAATGTTTAGGTAGAATGTAGAATAACTGTAATTGCATTTTCATGTAGGGAGAGTAATAAAAATTTTAGGTAGAACCTATCAAAGCACACCTAATCAGGATTCGAATCCCGGTCTCCCCATCACCGCCAAACCAGAATAGATGATCTTGACCATGAATGTACATGCCCACCGGCGTGGATAGGTGAGAAATAAACGAATTTAACAATATGATTCCTCTAATTAGGTGTGCGCTTTGTTATATTATTATTATTTGAGGTATTTAACGTGTTCTTTGAGAACCGACTGATTTTATCAGCACACGACTTATAAACTAGCTTAAATCGAGAACAGACACAACAGCCAGCCCTAGGTCGTTAATTCATCAGTTTGAAAGGGGAAATCCATATCTAACTAACAATAATGGTTTGGCCATGCCAGGAACCGAACCCAGTACCAGTAGGGATTAGAATATTGTGGCATTCTTGATAGGGTTTTCGTATTTTATTTTTCACATTTAAAAACAATTCTACTCAAAGCTGAATATATTAGAGTAGCATAGCATACAATAAACAGTGTTTTAATTTTTTAATTATATAAAATAAAATCATTTTTACTTTATCCTTTATTGAATTAATTAAAAGATATAAATAATGAAAAACTTAATAAAATGCAAACACAATTATCATAATATCCTCAAGATTTGGCAGTCTAATTCTTGATTTATATTGTATTGTTGCTAAAACTGAGAGGGATTACTCACTAAAATATGAAGATAAGACGTGGGGAAAGTAGGTCTGTTGCTTTTCAAACTAGTTTAGAGTAATCCTCCACTAGTCCAAGCCAAAATAAAGCCAATTATGGCTCACTATTCTTGTCAAATTTAACTTTTATAATGTGGTTGTGTTTGGCATCGGGGGCCGTGGCCCGTGCATTTCAAAGAAACACTAAGGGACAAAACTTTATCTATTTCTTTAATTCCATTACCCCGTGCTTAAATGTTGTATTTATCTTTTCTTAATTTATCTACCCTCAAAATCTCACGTGAACCCTAAGCGCCACGGCAGACCGGTTGAGAATCCATGCACTGATTTTTAGAAATAATATTTTTATCTATATAATATTGAGTCTGAAAAACATACTAACCCATATTTGGAAGAGATGTTGTCCCTTTTTTGCTCTCTGCCACTGCTTTATTTAGCTTACTTTTCAAACTGTATTAAAATGTGGAACTCATCTGTATACTTTACTTAATATAAGTTATTTATAATTACAAGATAGAAGTTATTTATAATTTACAAGATAAAAGTTATTTATACTTTACAAGATAGAAGTTATTTATTTCCTTTGGTTTTTCATATGAAGCACTGGAAGAAGTATGTTGACAAGGTGATGGGTATACGACTGGTGAATGTTTTGGAAACTCTGGTCTAGGATGTATTAGTAATGCAAACAGTGTAATGAGATGTATGACTCCAATGTTACTCCAAATGTTATACTGTTGTTTTTTTTTAATAAATAGGGATTTTATTTTTGTAAAAATTGTTCCTTTTTATTTTTATGTTTACCACCACGAAATACTACACCTCTCTCATATTTAATTATCATCATATTTCTAAATATTATGCAACTGATCCTTTTGATAAAAATTAAATTAAATTAATTCCAGCCTCCAACTAAGTTGATCAGCCAAGTATGATTTTGACTGGCTGGATATTGTATGGTGATGAACACTTTTTTATCCATCAGTTGTATCGTGATTAGTTGCCAGTATATTTGTTTGCTGAAAATATTTCAAATAAAACTAGAAAACATACCCATATATCCATGAAATATTATTAATTTTGTTAATCCTACCTCTAAAGCTATGTGCATAAATCGACACCATAAAGTGGAATATTTAACCTATTGTGAAAAATAGAGTGGGAAAATGAGGAAAATCACAGTACTCACATTTTTCAGGAAATATCTCAAACCAAACAGAAACCACAGCAAATGATTTTTTCAAGATCAATTAAAATAATATAGAGATTTATTTTAACCATCATCTAAAGTGAATTATAAGGGTCTTACTATCATCCAACAGATGACAGCGATGACTAAATTTGTGTTAAATTTGAACTTCTACCCTTTTACACCCGTGCTCTTAATACTTAATTTAAAAACATATCTTTTTGTAGAATTAGTTTTTTTAATAACCGCCTATTATGTGGAAACATTCACCATATTTTGCAAATACCTTTTCAAAATCAATAAAACCATTTTAGTTCAAATAAGTTGATTGATTCGCCTAAAACATGCCTACGGGCGTAATTAGCTAACATGCTAGTTTTTTGTTGAGCTAGACTGCAGAGGTCGGCTAGATATAGGTTCAAATCTCGCTCGGGTTTTTCCTAAATGATTTTCCCTCTCCTACCATGTGAATGCGGGTTCACTTCCTCTATATTCAACCTTAACAATTCCTAACCCATTAGTGTGATTAGCAGTTATGCATATAACCCGAAAGGGTAGTAAGGCTTGGTGCTAAATAAATTAAATAAATAAAGATTCGCCTAAACTCGCCAACTCGTTTATTGGTTAGGGGGAGGCTGGGGTTCAAATCCCTGCCAAATTTACTGAAGGTGTATTTACTATAAATTTTATCCCACTCTCTCCTCACATAAATGTAAGTACATTTACTCTACATTCCACCTTCCTATACCCTACCCCATTATTGTAATTAAATGCGTCCTGCCCGAAAGATTAGTAAAAAGCAGTGCAATAAAAATTCGGCAAATTATCGATTAGCGAGATGGTTGTTAGATTCATTAGGTTACGCCCATCACTAGGTCCGGACTAAAGGTTCGCACTACAGCCACACATTAAACTATAGCATATAACCTGTTCACGATAAGTTCAACAACTCTAAAAATTACTTTAATCAGCTGTGTATATGCTCGGGACTAAAATTTTAAACACGAACTTTGTTTACATGGTGAAAAAGATCAATTTACGCATAACGCTCCAAATTCACGTGGCCAGCACCGTGGGTGATTTCATTTTTTAGAAAAATATAATTTTGTTTGTTTTTATACAATATTTAAGTATCTTACTGGTAGTATTGACACAATAACGTACTAATAAAGTTTAAAAAAATTCGTATCAACATAAGTTATGACTCAAATAGAGAGAAAGAGGAAAATTTATGCTATAGCCTACACAAATTATTGTAAAAATATACTTAATTATTCCAAAAAAGGTAATTAATGTATGTTATTGAAATAGACATAGAAAAAATTTAGCTCAAAAGAAAAGTATGAGTAAAAAAGTAAGCCCGTTTTATCCGTCCCCGAGTTAGTGCAGTTGCCTTAAGAAAGTTGGAAGAAAATAGCTATTATCTACTTACGATAACTTCAACGTTCTTCGAAAGATAAGAAAGAAAATAAATCAACCAAGATAATTAGCTTTACTTAATTTTTAATAGATACTGTTACTAATAGTATAATTTATCTCTGTAAAGAATAAATAGTAAAATGTAATCAGCGTTTGTAGATTATTTTAAATCACATCTTACTACCCGGCTGGGCTTTATGCATATTTACACTAATGGTGCCGTTATTAAGAAGGTAGAATTTATAGGAAACATAGGAGACTGAAAAATAATATATTTGAAGACGAAACTCACGACACCCAGCTGGGATTCGAACTTGTATCTATTCATCACCGGAAAACTATACCAGAAGAAGTTGACGCCTTAGTCCACGTGCTCACCTATACATGTGATGTCTGTTTTTACAATGCCAGGCTTTATTCAAAAAGAACGAGCTTACTGTTAATATACTATACCAACCTTTCTAACAACAATCGATACGCGCCATCTTGATATGTCTCCAATCGACAACGAAGATCTCAGATGAAATCTGAAACAA
Organism: Timema poppense; assembly: GCA_902141375.1. Classification (NCBI taxonomy): domain Eukaryota; kingdom Metazoa; phylum Arthropoda; class Insecta; order Phasmatodea; family Timematidae; genus Timema; species Timema poppense. Next base: position 166,544 of record CABFOV010000230.1, read on the forward strand.
ATTAGGGACGTAGTCTCGTAAATAGGACGTGATCACTGATTAGTTNCCCCCCCCCCCCACTCCTCCCCCCTATGAACCAAGAAACACATTTCATTTCGATTTGTCATCATTGCAGAAACTCAGCAAGTCCGGACTATGGACGGCACCACTTCCCACGTGGATCCAATAAAATAATAATAAAAAATAGACTCGTACCAGATAAATTGAATGGGGGATGATCTGCGGGTTTCTTACAAAAGAAAATCCAGAGAAGAAAGAATGGAGAGAGAGCGAGAGAGAAAAAATAAAAATAGACAGTTGAGAAATAAGTGTCCAAGTTTCATGCCTGGAGTCATTCTCGATCGATCACATTGATTTTCCATGAGCATTGGTTTGCTGAGGGTTGGGGGTGGTTTATTGGGAAATCGGTATGGGGAGAGTAACAGGGTTTTATTCCACCAATACATCAAAACACAATTAAGGCCATAGAGTCTTTTTCCACAACATACAATTAAAATAGCTAGGAAAATATTTTTGATTGGAAATCTATTTTTTTTTATATATATATTGGTTTGATAACGTTCACTGGTTTAAGGAGTATAATATATTTTTTTAAATTAACGTGTTTATCATAAGGATTATTAATGGCTTAATCTATGATATAGCTATCTTAAAAACAGCTTAAAGGAAACACACCCGTATTAGCGTGGAGAGATGATTATAAAAGCACAGTTATGAATCACAAGGGAAAAACCACCCTCAGTGCACCCGGACGGGATTCGTATCTCAACATACCATTTCTGTCAAAAGTGACCAAGTGCAATGTGAGTCTAACATTTAGACCACTCAGCCACCAGTGCGGCAAAGTTCAAAATTAAAATAATGTCCTAAACTAAAAATTAGATTTTGAGCCAAAAGTGTTATATTTCAAAAAATATAATTAACTTAAGTAAGTACTTATAAATAACACTGAGACATCGGTGGGCACACGTATTAAATGGCAGTCTTATATCTGGTTTTCTGATAACAGGCAGGTCAGGGTTCAATACCTTGTTGACGTACTAAGATTGGTTTATCTTCAATTGTTTTCAACTCTCCATATATGCATATGAGGATTCATCTCCTCTAAATTATGCCTTCATACTTGCTCACTATTAAAATATCAAGCTCGGACGGGTAAAACAACAACATTAGGCCTAGTTCTACCATATTTTTGTAAAAGTTGTCTGTTTCATCTTACCCATGCGCAAAATAAATCAAATGTTGCCAAGATATTTTGAATGCTCCATGTTGGATGAAGAAGAAAAAATGACTAAGTCATAATCTTTAGGGATAGCAAAACTGGATTTTTTTAACGATATATACGGCCATTTTGTAACGCTTTCACCTTTATTCATCCACCTGAAACTTTTAATGTAATCATAATTTAAACTTTGAGAAACTTTGTCAATAACAGTTTTACTGGCAAAAAAACAACAACAAATATATATTTTGTGTATAACAATATTATAACAATGCCCCTAATTGTATAAACTATACCATTTATATGATCAATTTGTCGAAAGATACATCTGTACAACTATATATTTTAATATAACAAATTAAAACCAAGCATCCTTCATTAAGGTGGGTTTTATGATGACTAACTAGAATATTAAATTATTTATTTATTTAAGTCTTCTCAATAAACCTCGTTTTCTTCGTCATTGGCAGTCTAGTCCACTGTAAAATTAGCGCGTTAGAACACGTGGCCACCGAAGTGGGTGCAAGTTTATCTCTGATATTTACTCAGCCAAATGGTACAGTTAGTTAGTTGTCAGACACCTTAGATCAGTCGTTAATTCATATTCTAAGTATGGCCGATCATAGGTGGGGCCAAAATTATATTAATGGGAAAGTTGGAAATGCTCACGCTCATTTTATGAATCAACGTCCTGGTTTTTGAGTGTGTCATATTGTAGTTATAATACTTACACTCAGTAAATTGTCAAATTATTAAATATGTATGCATTTCATTTCCTTAAGGCAAAGTCTCGCCATAATTAAACTAAATTTTTGTTAATATGCAAAATAATTTTTATTTCACAAATTACTGTTAAAAAGTTTTAAGTTTTACTGTGGAGACAAATATAAAATCAAATTTATAGATTGAAATTTAATAAAATTAACAAAAGTTCGTATGAAGGAACGACTAGAAACCCCCTTCCCCTTGTGAAAACAATAACAGTTCCCCTGGTTGAACTCACTGTCAACGATGACCAGGTGCAAACTAAGCACTCGCATCCACTCGCTTACGTGGTCCAATTTGTTAAGGCGTCACTCTCACAATAGGCTATAATGCCAATGATGAGGATATCGGGACTCGAACCCCTTTTGGGTGTACTGAAGGTGTTTTCCCCTAAATGGGCTTACACTCTCCCTTCAAGCAAACGTAGGTACACTTCCTCATTCCTAACACATTGGTTTAATCAGTACATGATTCGTACATCCCTAAAGGTAGTAAGACGCAGTGATAAAAAATTATTCAACGAGAGTTTAACGCCCTATACCACTCAGCCATCGGTGCAAGTGACTGAGAGGAAGGACATGTTAAAGGGCTAAATAAGCTACTTAACATGGAATATATTTTAGGAGTATTTGATAAAGTGCCCATCGAAAATAATAGGACATTTTTCTATGTGACCAGACTAGGATTAGAACACGGGATCTTGGGAGTGATCTATGGAGGAATACTTACTTACCTGAGTGGGTTTCGCACCAAGAGGAGATGTAGAAACTTTTACCAAATTGGGATTCAAACTAAAGTCTCTTAGAGGTGAATTAGCAATGCATATACGCACAATCTTAGATATATTGCCCACACACATAATTAGGATAACTTGTAATAAACACAGGAAAAGAATATCTATAAATTAATAACTGAATTCAAGTATTTGGTTATACTTTATATCACCCACAGGGATAATCAGAGTGAATAAAACGTAGGACTTCCTTTTTTTCTTTCCTGGTGACGGAGAGGTAGGGTTAAAATCCCGGTCGGTCATACTGAATTGCTTTCCCTGAATTATTTCCCACTATTTTTCCACGAGAAATTTCAAAAACATTTCCTCATTTGCGTAAACATATGAACAGTCCGAACGGGTAGTAAGAAGCAGTTCACGAAAAAATAAAAATAAATTTTGTTTTAAAGTGTCGCACACAAACAGTATTTGTTATGTATCACAATATGTCAGCATGCCTTTCCGTCTTGTAAGCGATTACAAAGCCGTCGATGTATATTATTAGTGATATAATGTCACTTGTTTGCGACGCCAGTGACGCGTCATTTCTCTTGTCTGTAACCACCATAATTCACGATGGAATTAAGGGAATGTCAAGTAACGTTCCAGAGGCAGTGATTAATTTTACTTTGTAAATGAAACATGGTAGATACACCAAACACCGTTTCACTCGCTCGCTGGAGTTAAGATGATTTTGGGTGGTATGCAAGAACGAAGCTGAGCGTGACAAGGTGGAATCCAATCGAAGGTGAGTTGATTGCAATCTACTTTGCTGAAACTCATCACACCTTCTACTCCATTTCGCCTTCTGTTTAGCTCAACCTCGTTCTTGCGTGTGTGTCTTAGTTTTGATGTGATATGTAATAAGAAAACAACAATGTCAGTCAACTCCAGGTGACCCGGTGGTCTAGGGGTGAGGTGTCAGACCTCTGTACGGGGAGTCCGGGGTTCAATCCTCAGTTCCGGCACAGATTTATCTGTTTGCCAAGCCCTTCCCTCATCTCCGACAAGACGTGTATTAATCACAATTTGTGAATGTGTGGAATGCCAGACCTGCACCATGGTTCGGATCCCACGTTAAACTGTAGGTCCTTCATTTTATCTCACACTCACCCTACTATTACAAATTAGCGTAAATGCGTATAACCGGAACGGGAAGTAATACGCGGTGCTAATAGTAATAATAATAAGTTAACTCTGAAAGGGTGGACATATGGATAAGGAATCAGTCACATATTGTAGAGGCTCGATTTCCTTTTGAGTGTACTTTGTGTGTTTTATTTTCCTAAACTGTTTATTAAATTTCTTCCACGCAAACCTGGGTACAGTTCCTTTAATCATACTCCTTCCATACAATTAGTGTAAATATTCTGATTGCCCGAACGTAACTTAAAATACAGTCCACCAATAATGTGTTAAATTCAGCTTCATTTCACAAAACTGTGAAATATATTTTATTCGTTAGTTCTAGTTTCAACAAAAACTATCAGTAGCTTAAAATATTTAGTTCAAAATAGCAGAGCTTGTAGACTAGTTTAATTAAATTGCGCTACTACCCTCATAAGAAAAGTTTAGAAATCTATCTTAGTTCAGCTGCTTGGTATTGAACCCTGACCTTTTATGTTTGAGTTGGAGTTAATAAGAAAATTAAGTTTAAATTAATTCGTTTATTTTTTCCCTCGTCTAAGTACCCATTAGAGTTGTACAAATAATTTTATAAAAATATCGTTAGTGGGTTAGGGATGAGTTAGGTAGAGTTTAGAAGAAATATAACTCTGGTTGCACTAAAGATGAGTGGGAAACTATTTAAGATAAAACACCTTTAATAAACCCAGCCAGGACTCGAACTCCTACTTTTCAATCCCATCAAATCATATTGGATAAGCTTGATATTTTTAATCTCGTGCATATTAGAGTGAGTTTTTAAAAACATAATTTAACTAAAGAACACTTATTGACAATGATTACTTTCAATAGCGGGCAGGCCATTTATATTATTTTAACGTAAAAAAAAGTTTAATACAGAGATAATCTGTTACTCTTTAAGATCCTATAGGGTATAAAATTAATCCGATTACGGCTGTGACTTAAGACAATCAATGTAGTAACTTATACCGGGTTTGAGGGAGGAGAGAAGTGTTTATCACATAACGAAGTTAAGAGTTTGGCGCAATCTAATTACAAGACACAAAAGTTTGCCAGTTTATGTTCCCCGGATTCACACAGCCGATTAAACTGCGGTAAGAGTGGTAAAACGCGTAATAGCATTTCCTTGTCAACAGTTCAACATCTATCTCTCCTTTTAGGAGGTTCGGGGTAGGATGTGGAGGGGGAGAAAAATGGGATAGTAACTTTCATGAAGATAGCAGTTTAAAAATCAGGAAAGTTATTAAGTTTGATAGCGGGCTTGGCACTGGAGGCCGGAGTTTGATCTACACTCGGGTACATCAACGACGGTTTTAATCCCTCGATTTGAATTTCGATACTTCCTCCAATCATATTCTGGGTTAGTTCCTTCACATTATACCCCCTCATCATGTTTACCTAAATTAGATCATATAAGTCATCAGTGACGCACAAGCGGAAATTTTGGTACGACGCCAATGAAATTGACTTGCTTTCTCAGTTGTGACAGGTCAGAAGTCGGAGATCAGTACAAATCGAGTGTTGTGGGGAATATTTTATTCAAGGTTAGGAATTTACATGCATATCTCCACTTAAAAGAATCACAGAGTATGTATAAGACTAACTAAATAAACCTTACAAATATTTTGCATATACTTTTTCGTATGCCTTTATTGTATGTATTGAATATTAATTTGATTTATTAATACTAAGAAATTAGCCATAGCTTTCCATTAGAACATTGCGCGTTTTCAAAAATAAAATAATCCATGAAAATAATCTTATATGTCGTAGGTATTTTTCGATATTTTACAAAGGCTAATTACGTGAACTTTTTTGCCAGGGCAATCAAGACTTGGAAATACTGTATTACCACACACACAAAATAATGTAATGAACATATTTCTGTTTATTAGCTTCAAATGGCGTTATTTTATACTGAATGGGAGGAATTTCTTTACTTGTACAACCCCTTCGTGTCTTACTTGATTTGTCAACAAGCAGCGAGCCACTCCTGGTTTTATCTATTCGTTAATAAAATATATTTTGTTTATATATATATATATAT
>CABFOV010000230.1:172807-194098 GCA_902141375.1 Timema poppense
TGTGTGTGTGTGTGTGTAATAAGTATATATTGTAAATCTATCCAGAGAATATTTAGTAAACTACTTCTAAATGAGCTATAAAACTGAAATTTGGTAAAATTGTAGGGTTACCAATCAAGAGATGAGCAAAACTTTTAAACTTAAACGGGTATCAGAAAATAAAGATAAATATGTAATTTATCTTAATTTGTTGACATGTTATTTGCACTTCAAAAGAAAGTAGAGGAAAAGAATAGAAATTTCAATGTCAAATCCAAAGAGAAATTTCAGATTAATATACAATGATATGTTTCCCTAGTTTGTTGTTTTGTATTAATAATAATAAATAAAAAGTTTTTATTTGGCAAATAAAAACTATACAGATAAAGTTCACAATGCTTATTTATTTTAAGATTAGATCTACATACATATTATGTATTGAGACAGATAAATGACCACCTTAATGGTCGACCTTGGTGGTCTTGGGGTAAAGTACTCACCTCATAATCCAACGTTCTAGGAATCAAACCCACACGCTCAGGGAAAATTCTTGTGTGCTGATATAATCAACTGGTTCAGAAATTACACGTTAAATACCTTAAATAAATTAAAAAGTTAAGATGACTACGCTAGTTAAAACACATCTTAAAAGTGATGAAAAATATGGGAGATTATATTGACAGAAAGAAGCTATTTTAGTGAAAATGCCATACTCTTAGGCAGCTCTTTGCCTTCATTTGTCTATTTTATTCATCATCCAGGCCTGAAAATTTCTGGGAAAAATGTATTTGATATCTTCACAGAGGAATTTTTCATGAAACGCGATAAGCATACTCCATGATGTTTTAATTGAGAAAATTTGGCTTTCTGAGATGTACAAGACATACTGATCTTACAAGGTAGAAACCGGGAAGACTTGGCTGAGGGTGCAGGAAACGAGAGAAAACTTCAGTGTTTTTGCAGTTTTAATAGCAAAACATTTTTGGTCAAAATAAATCAAATATTGTTTCAGTACAAACATAAAGTTTAAGTTTCTTCACATGGTGATAGCAAGTGGTTGAATAGCTGTCATGAGCATAGTGGAATTATCTAACAAACCTTTTGATTGAAGATAAAAAGTTTTCATGAAATTTCCGGAAACCCTTGAGATATTTTTAAGAACTGTTGATAGCACAATGTGAAGAAAATTAAACTTTAATTAAAAGAATCCTCCCTCTACATCACCTTCTGGAAATTATCCAAGATATTTATTACATGAAAAGCAAAAAAACAGTTTGCTGTAGCATAATATACTTGATTTGACGTTGAATGCAGAATAGAAACTTGCTTTAGGGTATCAATGAATGATGCAGCCACCATCAAAGACCAATATGCTAATATGGGATGAGACAACCATTGCTCCGAGCCAAAAAATTAACTCAGTCAATAATTTATTGCATAATAGGCTATAATGAGTAATCATTTCCCATTTAGAAGAAAAGTTTTAATGTTTGGCGATGACTTCAGATAATGTTTATCAATTCTTCCGCTTGCTCATAGGACATTGTCGTTACCTTGCCCCACCCTGTGGACAAATCTGTCAGGAATGGCTCAGTGAGATTGGTTGAATAGCGATAAATAATTGCTGGTTTCACCAATATTCATTTATTTGTATTTAGATGAATATTAGCTATATTATAGTGTGTTCTGTTGGTTGAACATTATCTCTAAAGATATTTAAGAAAGGTCCTCACTTCTGTCGGTGTCCTACAGTTTCAGAGTCTGCTCGTTGACCTGGCACTCACGATCGCTCGCATCACGCCGACTATAACGTTACTCGAGGATCACTAGACTCTTGAATATTGTGTAGGGCCCACTCTCCCCCGTACCTTACTTCCGTTCCACACCCGGGATACTCTCCCAGACTGACCGTCGGTCAGGCAGAGGTAGGTCACAAGGTAATAGAAGAAGAATCCCTTACTTCGACTGTCCAGTCCTACCTTTCCTCGCTAATGGACAAAACTTGAGGGTTTTTTAATTCCAAAATAGTCTATTTTCTCCCTCTAAGTTTACCATAATTATCGATAGTTGGTTTGCAAGTGGGCACAACACTATTTAATGACATTTATCATTATATTGGCACGTGACTGCTGATGTAGTAACTGCTGACAAAGGCGAGTTTGATTACGTCAGGCTTGCGCACCTTTAGCAAGACAAACTTGATAAGCTCTGACGACAGCAATCATCCAGACAAGTAGTAAATACTACTTACCTGTGGAAGGGGTGTTAAAGTATCAAGTTAAACAATAATGTCCGGAAAATCTACAGTAATTTATGTTATTGGCTAATGCAATTGAATGATGGAGAAGAGAAAAATTGTAGGATGAAAGAAAATATCATTTAAGGCCCAGAGGAAATTTTGACCCACGACTCGGTATTTCACAAAATATTTGGAAATAAATAGACTGAGCCCAACTTTTGTTTCAAATAATTATTCAGTTTCTACGAAATTACGTAGTTAAACAAATAACTTAGTATTTAATAAGGAGAGGTCCAGTCTTATATTAGTGTGAACTCAGTCGAATGTAAGGATGAGCGGGAAAAATGCAATTATCTAGTAGAGTTTTAAACAGTTTGACGTCCTCAGAAATACCAACACACAAATTAAACTTAAAAATAGATAGTTCAATAATGGTAATTTATTATTTAAATACTAAACAGGGTCTATGTAACGGAAATGCCTATCAGTAACAAAATTAGATTAAAACTTATCACCCATCCAACCTTTTTAACAGGCTTATCTCAAGGAAATGTATGTTTCTCAGCGACAACCGATTTAATACTTGCAGATATTAGAATCCACTTTATGTTGAGAATAAAACGGCTTTCAGTTAAAATTATGTTCTCAATTACTATTAATTAGTTACATGTCAAACCTTGGACTTAGTTGATATATATCTGCCTAAGCCCGTTTAGTGCCTTTTCGTGTATTTAAAATGTTATAATTCATTTAATAAAAATCGAATTAATTATTTCAATCTCACTTTATCCACTCCAATGACAGAAAGATACTTTTTTGCATACAAAGCCTGCATGCGCTGATCAATAATTGAAGGTTACCCATTGTTAGGTTGGTTAATATTATAATTAGCCTGTCATATCCAGGTCTAATAGCTAGTATTATTTATAAATGAAATTGAATACAAATAATGTAAAATACGTTTTTAAACATCAAATAACATTTTGTGTTTGATACTTTACGTACGTAAATTATCCCAAACGTTGTCTTATTTTACAGTAATACCCGCACTGGCGGTCGATTGATCTGAAGTGATCATTTTTCACCACGTCTTAGTGCTCGTTAGGGTTGTACGCATACATTAATTATGCTAATGGAATAGTTAAGAATAATATAAAAATCAAGACTAAATGCAACCGCAAGGAAAAGATGTAACCCATTTAGTAAAATCCCCTTTCAGTACACCCAACTGAAATTCTAACGTCTAAATCCCCTTCATAGCAATCCAGTCGAGCATGAGTGACGTGTTAGAGTTTGTTACCACCGATGATAGTTTCTTAGACGTTGAGCTCCCATCAGACCTAAATGCCCACGACGAGGATGCCAAGGTTCAAATCTCTGACGTGCATGGAATAGCGTTGGTTTACCCCATGTAATTTGTTACTGTCTTCTCTACCCGCAAATTGGGGTGAATTTAGTCTAAATGAACTTTTCAATTTTTGCGCTTTAGAATATTTAAAAAAAAATTGTATTCATACTACACCATGCTAGGATAAACACTCGTAATATTCTTAGGTATCTAATTTTTTTAAATAGTCCTATATCATTAAATTTACAGTTTCGACTAAACCGCATCTATTTCAGTTTCACAATAATTATTACATACAACCCACCTCGTTGACGTAGTTAGCTAACGCGATATTTTCATGTTGAGCTAAACTGCCGAGAAAGGGGAGATCGAGGCTTGAATCTCACTCGGATGAACTGGGATGGTTTATCATAAATGATTTTCCACTTTCCTTCCACGCAAATGCGGGTTCACGTCCTCTATTTTCAACCTCCCTAAATCCTAACCCATTAGCGTGAATAGTACATAAGCGTATAGCCCGAACGGGTAGTAAGAAGTGGGGCTAAGTATTAATTTATTTATATTTACTACATATTATATCTTATCTACAGGAATTTTTTTTGTTTATAAAATAGGCCTACGCTTTCATCCGAGAAAATAAACATTGAAACTTTCAGGTTTATGAAAGTAGTTTAAACCTTTTAAAACGATGACTATCTAAGAAATAAATTGTAGGTACTTCGTCAGCATTCACCCAGAGTTAAATCGGAAATACCTCATATGTGGAAAACTCTCTTAGTATTACTGATCAGAATTGAAACTAGTATTCAGGATCAGAGCTAGGCACACTAATCGAGTGGTTAACCCTCCGAATGAAAATATTAATTATTGAAAAATAAATGTTTCTGTTGTATAGAACATTATACAATGAGTACTCCATTCTAATATTTTAAATATTAATGGCCAACGTGTATTCATTATTTACTAAAATATTCAAATGGCTAGCACAAATATTTGAACAATGTTATTGATTGAGCTGACGTTCAATTATATAATTTCTCACACTGTACAATAGACGTACTTTTTTGCCGAGTTAAAAAAAATACACACAGATACGTTCGAACCATCAATATTGTATAGACCGATGAACAATTCACTCAAACTAATTTCCTTATGGGTATTATTTGCAATGATGGGTGAGGGGAGGAGTGTGTTTAGAGAGTAATCCAAAAACACCCCCATCCCAGTGGAACAATCAACCACGTTCGAATATTAAAACAGGTTTAATGTGGCATGAAACGAGTTCTACCGACTTCTCTCTTACAATACCATTCCCGAACTCTTCAACATACACGATGGCGAGCGGGTCCATCTCCCTCACACCCGTCGGGATTCACCCTCACAATCCAATTCAGCGGCTTCTGTGCCCCGGTTTTTGAGAAGGGGTGGGTTCTATGGGTCGAGTGAAGGGAGGAGGGAAGTAAAGGGACACTTCCTACCCCTCCAAAATATCCTCCTTCACCTCATATATATCCCTGATATATCCGCGAGGCGATAATCCGTGTATGGAAATTGGTGCTAATGTAAAGCGTAGGTATATATAGTGTGGTACTTTGAGTCTCTGCGTTGATCCTCTTAATGAAGTCATCGCTCGCGCTTCGCATTTTCGTCGTATCTTCTTTCTAATACCCCCACTCCTTTCTCCTCCAGTCTTCTCACACCAAAGTTTCCCCCTCTACCCTCCACACACATAGAAACTCCCTCTCAAAGGAAATTGCTGTGACCTTCTCCACTCATTACAGGGCTGGGTTATAGGGAAACGCTTTTCCTCGAGTTTGTAATCAAGTAAAACTGCGGAGGGAAGGGCCCACCCCTCCTTGACTTTACCTACCTCAAACCCCTTCAAACGCACATTCAATGACGATAGGGGGAACCCCTTCAAAAGTCTATGGGGTTCAATTTGTTTTCTGTAACTAGACTTTAGATTCAAAATAGTTCACTAAAATGGTTTTCATGAAACAATTGAACTGGCATTTGAAGAGATTTTTTCAACTAAATATTCCTTTAGTAGAGAGTTGAGGATGAATAAAAAATGCAATAGAACGATAACATTTTATTTTACTGAAAACTGTAAATCCATATTTAATAAAAACCACACCACCACTGTGAGAACAGTTTTGAGTTAAGATTAACAATTTACCCGCTTTGGTGGCCGCATGCTCTAATGCAGAGGTCAACAACCATTTTATATCATGGGCCATATGGTTGTTGTTTTTTATATTTGACGGATCAGTTTTGAAAAAAAATTGAGCAAACAATTTCGACTTTATATTTCTATTTAGTAATAATTAGTTATTAGTATATTATTATGGACACCATTAATTGTTTGTTTGCTCAATCCTTTGTGGGCCAGATAATATCAGTCGGTAAGTCGGATCCGGCCCGTGAACGAAAGGTTGTCGACTGATAGTATGCCCTACAATATACTAGACTGCCAAAATGGGGACATCAGGGTTCATTTCTCAGTGGGGTAATGAGGGTGGTTTTCCCTAAATGGTTTTCCCTCTCCCTTCCAGCAAATGAGGTTATCCTTCCACTTAATTTAATCTTACTCGTACCTAACACACTAGTTTATTATGTACGCGTACAGCCAGAACGGGTAGTAGATGCGTTGCTAAAAAATAAAATAAAACTAAGCCTTTAATAACTACAGTGTTTGACGTAATAATTTAAAAAATATATATTGTTACCTCTTTAGAGTTCATTTACACGGACTCATTACACATTAGCGTAAGTGCGTATAACCCGAACGGGTAGTAAGACGCGGTGCTAATAATAATAATAATAATAATAATAAATAATAATTTACACGAACGTATTTAGCAGCGTGGCTGTTAGCAGAGCTGCTTGACGCCACATGATTTCAAATTGCCTTAAGGCCTTTGACCCTGTCGAGCGCAAGTCTAAAACCTATTTTGTGGGATGGTGTGCAGGAGGGTGATAGGAGTGGCGACCAAAGTACCCTTTCACGCCATCGAGAACAGATGGATCACGAGAACCGTAGATGGCGCTAGCTACCGGACAGGTCTTGCGGTAAAAATCATACTTTTGTAAATATCAGTTTTCTCAAGAACGAGTGAAATTTCGATGTTAATATTTTCAACGCCCCTTCTAAGATAATGCACCGATGTTTATTAATTGTTACAGTTTCTTATTTTTGTGCAACCACCAGTTTTCTATTGAAAAGTGTCAATTTTATCGATATTTGATCAGTGTTAAAATTTTAGAGGAGGTGTGTATATAAAAAATATAACTTAATCAACATGCTTCTATTCTTGAAAAACCGTTTCCGAAAAGAAAATTGCAAAATAATAAAATGAATTGAAGAGAACCGTTTGTTCTCATGGCTCTGCATTTCCACGCTAAATGAAAAGGGCCAATCGTCTTAACTATCTGCAATGGAGCCGCGCTCGATCGCCTGTTCTCGCGACACACTGCGCGATTTCTCGCAGCACGGCCGGTGTACGTACAGAGTTTCGAATGATTATGTTTCCACGGAAAGCAGAAATACGTGCGGCTCTTTTGAAAGAGAACCACGTGCTAGGCTAGATACTGCAGTGTTACATATTATCATAAAATGTTAAGCCAACAATCCTTTGAGATTTAAGATGTGGAGTTGTGGATAAAGATGCTACCGGCCTCATGGGATTTAAGATTATTATGTAATAACTTATTAAAATATTCATCTGATATGCAAAGATACTTGGGAAATGTTTTTTCTCTTTACTTATTTAGTTAAATTAATCCACTGACGTTCGAAAATGCTTGTATAATGTGTTTCCATCTTTCCTTATTTTTTAAACAACGTATGGAACTGTCTTGTTACTTGTTTTTTGAGAACAAGGGCTGAACCTAGTATCAATGACGCCACATTTTTAAATAAATTATCTTATGTAAGAAAACAAAAGCAATTACTTTGTATTTATTTTATTGTTAAAATCTTAGAAGAAAGCATGGATTCGTATTGGTAGTGCCATGATCATAGAAATAGGCCCTTAAGGATATATCTTTTTCAATTTGATGTTTACGCTTTCACGCGTGGCGATACTGCGAAACCAGAGTGGTATGCGGAACCTTTCGCACGTAGTGATCCTAAGCTTCTGTGCGTCGCTGGTAGTGCGTGACAGGATTTCCATGTCTCTTAGTTTTCAGTCGCGCGCCACATGTGTTAAGAGCCACAAGTAACACCTATAGTTGTATGAAAGCTACCCTACGATAAACAATTTGTGACAATTCAGTAGTGTTAAATTGGTTAGATATTGTATCCTACAGATAGCTTGATATTTGTGTACAAGTGTGTTTAGCACTTTTGGACTTTATTCCTATTTAATATGTATTGGCTAATATACTAAAATATTTAATTGATATTTTGAAATGATTAAAAGATAATTTTATTAAATTTCATAAATCTTTATATCAGGTAATATCATTAAACATTTTTATCCGTTTTTCAATTTTGTTATCTATTAAAACTTATAAAATTGTTTTATATTTCATTTAATAGTAATATCTAAATTATGAAATCTAAGGAATATAAAAAACCTAATATAAAAATCTGATATCTTTTTGCAAAATTCCGTTTTTTATTAATTTTAATTAGAATTAAAAAAATGTATACACTGGAAACAAGGGTGACAATCTGTTTTTCCGGACTTTTTACATTTTAAAGGTAAAAAAAGTCAATATAAATAATGGGAGCTTTCTTTAAAACGTGAATAATAAAAATTAAAAACACTTTTAAGGTATAACTTTTTAAATAAATGTACGAGTATTATTATTACTACGACGAAAAGAATTAAGCAAATTTATGTTTAGTATTTGTAAATACCAATAAAAGGTGATAGTTTAATAAATTGAGTGTAGCAAGAGTGAAGCCCAATTTTGGAAAAACAAACCTTCATTATTGTCGACTGATATTCGAACTTCGATGTCCCCGTCATTGACAGCCAATCTATTGCGGGAGTCGCGCGTTTGACCATGCAGCCACCAAAGTGGGTCATTCACTTTCAAAAATGGTGTATATAAAATTTCATAGGGTAATCATCTTAATTTTATACATTCCCCTATTTCAACTCAGATGTAACAACAATCATCTCATTACAGCTTCCACACCCATCGTATCACTGACTGGAAATGCCTAGTGCTAAACAGCACTATTATATTAAGATCTAATATTAAGAAGAGCTTTATATATCTTTTCGTTATTATTTGTTTGCTCAAAACCATGTACTCGCTCTTTTATTATTATTAGCACCACGTCTTACTACCCGTTCGGGTTATACGCACTTACGCTAATGTGTAATGATAGGGTGATTGTGAGATGAAATGGAGGACCTACAGTTTAACGTGGAATCCGAACCACGATGGAGGCCTGGCATTCCACACATTCACAATATGTCTTGTCAGAGGTGAAGGAAGGGTTTGGTAATCAGATAAATCTGTGCCGGGTACTCGCTCTTAACAACCCAAATCGTGTAACTCAAAGTAACAATGGATTTTAGGAAATGGAACTAGCATTCACCTAGAGGAACGATGTGAAAACGAATTGAAGAGAACCCACATTTCACCAGTGATTAATCGTTCGACCTTGTCAGGAATCGAGCCTGGGACCCTTAACTCAGTAGACAGATACGTTACCGACTTAGCTAAGGTGTCAGATAATAGATAATATCAACACCTAAAAAATAACACTAATAATATAATAATATTTTTTCAATGTTGAGCACAAAAATATATTTGTGTTTTATAAAAAGTGATCCAAATGTTCATACTTTAAAAAAAATCAAGGTATAAAGCATGGTTCACACGGTGTGAGCTACTGGCTAGCCCAGGGGCTCCCAAGCTTTTTGAGACCACGCCACACTTCAAATGTGAGATTTCCCGTGCGAATCCCTTGTACCCAATATGTTCAAGGAGTATGAGACTCCGGAAATCATATGAGGAAGAAATTATGTTTTTGTTTGTTCAAATTATCCCAGTCTTTAAACATGTATGAGTATACGAGCTGAAAATGTGCGTGTTGCATTTCACTAGATATAAGTTTTAGTTTATTCTTATAGCCACGACCTCCCGGACTAAGACGGGAGACGACGCACAGCTTGGGAACCCTTGAGATAACCAGTAAGACAGTAGGTGATCGTACGTGAAAACGTATGAAGAACGTAGAGTTCTTATTCGTAAGGCAATAAGATCATTTACTTTGATACAGTGTGATTTATTTATCAGATATCATACACAACAAGCGAGGAATAGGACAAAGAGAGATTGTACAACGGAATGGCTGCTCATGAGGTATCTAGGAGCATCATCGACAACATTGAAAGGGCTGTGTGATCTCGATCCACGGGAATAAAAAGGTGTAATAATAATAATAATAATAATAATAACGCTCAAGAAATTTGATGGCAAACTTACAACTTTGTTAATCATTCCACCTTTCAGAGATTCTTAAAAAAACTTTCGTAAGCAATTAAATAAAAAAACACTGACAGCAACCACGTGCGATTTTGTCAGGTGTATGGTCACCTACTGACCCATGCGTTCANGGGGGGGAAGGCCAGTGGACAGTAAAACAGAAATATTTGAAGTGGCTGGCTAGGACAGTTGTTGTCCTACTCGCAGTGAGTATCTCGGCCGAACTGTTTACACGAAGCCAGTGGCTGACCCTCAGTTACTGGATCTATCAACTCGACCTGTGTAAGCCAGACATGACTGATGATATTCATTGCCAGTGTCAGGTGGGTTAATCTATTTCCTAATCTTGTCCATTATACTATGTTTAAGCAGTATGCCTTTATGTGTGTATCTTTTAATACACAGAAACAGTATAAATGATTGAAAAAAGACCTATAGTGAGTGAAGTTCGGGCTGGAAAGGTCATCTTTTGTAAACCGGGTTTTCCCTGTAGAATCTAGAGCGAGTGATGCAAGCTGAGTATCCTCTATATTCTAAGGAGTGCTTCAAGTTGTGAGCTGTAGGCTCAAAAAGAGGCCATTAATGATTTTATATTATATTATTTTATCTAAATGAACAGGAATTAAAGAGAAAGCATAGAATAAATCAATAAATCATATTTTAAATAGAAAACCAGAATAAAAATTAAATGTATAATAACTTTTATAATAGACTTTTTATATGTTATGCAATCCATCTAAATTTTTATGCACTATTTATTATTCATATGGGATAGACTGACATGTATTTAAATACACAAAAGTAATATTGATGAGGAAGGTATAATTATTAGGAAATGCACACGTATTCGCCGGGGTGAATATTGCAAAATCATTCAGGGATAAACCACCCTTGATAAACCAGTCCTGACTGAATTCAGGCTTCAATCTTTTAGTGAAAGGCAAACCAGACTATATGAGTTTGACGTTTTATCCTAGTGCCTTCCGATGAGGGTTACCTGTAACTAATCATTCGATACAGAATCAATATATTAAAACTAATTTAGAGGAAATGTTAAGGGAAAATATCAAAGTTCACCTGGAGGGAGGATGAAGAAATTATTAATTTAAGAAATACGTATACTCGGCTGCGACTAAACCAAGTGGTTGCGGGTCAGAAAAAAGGGTGCAAACAACTATAGTGACCCAGCCAGGGTTATTATAATTTATTCAGAATAAATATAAATATAATAGGGCGCACAAAATATGAAAAAAGTCTTTGAACCAACGTTTAAATCTATATCCCTTAAAGGTGACCTGGTGGGCTGATCGCCAAACCCTTCCTTTACCTCTGACAAGACGTGTATTAATCACAGCTTTGAATGTGTGGAATGCTAGGCCTCCACCGTGGTTCGGATCCCACGTTAAATTGTATGTCCTCCATTTAATCTCACAATCACCCTACCATTACACATTAGCGTAACTGCGTATAACCCAAACGGGTAATAAGACGCGGTGCTAATAATAATAATAATAATATATCCTTTAAATGTTTAAAAAAATGTATTAATCGCCAAACCTCACAACGCAAAACTAAAAAATCATTCAAAAATAAACAATGCTATCAATAACATTTGAATAAGGCATAATTCTCATTTAGTTTGATTTGGTGGAGATTAAGAGGTTGTTGGGGTTTTAATCCCAGCTAAGTGTGATGAGGTTATTTTCTTCTTCTTAAATTGCTTCCAACTTTCCCTACATTTTAAATCTAGTACATATCCTCTAAATTCTATTCCTCATCGCTAACAGTATAATGTAAATATGAGGGTAGCCCAGGTAGATAGCAGGGCATGAAGCAAAAAAAAACTAATACATTAGTCGGAAATATATATATTTTATCACTCTCCGATTGCGTAAATGCTAGTGCATTCACTTTAAGTTCTACCTTCTTCATCCCTACCCCTTTAGTGTAAATATGAAAACATCTCAGATGGGCAGCAAGATGCGAAGCAAGAAGAATAGTATTTTGCATTTGTTTTATTCTATTGGAAGTTCAATAGCTTATATTTCAAATACGTTCGCGTTGAAGCATTGTATTCATTCCTTCTCTTCTTTTTTTCTTTCGTCACGCTTTGAAAGAGCTCTTTTACCCGTCAGTATTTTCAATCAGTGCACCCACTTTCAGGAATGGCAGAACTACCGCGAAGATTGCTTCTCAACCCAGATCCAGGAACAATATACTAGTGGGCCATACCATAGACATATAACGCACCTATTCCTACTGCTACGTAGATTGCTTCCTATCCAGAAAGCCAAAAACAATAAGCTAGGAAGTTATTCCAAGAACCGTGTACTATTGAGTCATATAAAGAAGTTTAATACACTTTCTATAGCTAACAAGTAGATCTCTTTTTCCACTATATTATACATATATATTTATATACATATAGGATTTACCGTAACACTTCCGCGGTTGACAGGAGTCACAAAAACAATTAAAATGGTGTATATAAACATGCGTCTCATTTGACCTTGTTTCCAAGTTATAGTCATGTTTGTATTCTACAGCTCTCCCATGGCTTCCTTGGTGCTGACTGACAGCTTTGAAAAGTAACTAGGCCGAATTATGTATCCCTACGCTGAACCATATGATCTGAAAAAGCATGTGTTTAGCAGCGGTCACTTCAGACAGTCAAAATATAATTTCTATACAAGAAACATATATGACTTTTATTTATTTTTTATTTATTGTTGACCTTGATATGTTGATATTAGGCCTAGTATTAATTATTAATTTTTTCCAAAGTATTAAATTATTATTTTTAAATTAGAATTTAATCATATATTAGTTTTTATTATTATAAATTAATCCATTTTAATATTTTTTTGTTATTTTAAAATAATTATTATTAATAACATTATTAATGTGAAAAACGTAGAAAAAAACACTGTCAAAAACCTTTTTAACACTTTTACGACATTTTACAAAACATTATAAAGTAGTTTAAAGTAAGGAGTGGTAATAATTAAATTTAAGACTTAGATAGAAAACTCAGGAATAGCTATAGCAAAATATATAGATTTTCAATTTAAAGAATTAGATCATTTTAAAATTGGTAGATGAATTAAGTAATTTTAATATTCAAAATTTTTATTATATTTTGCTTTTAATAAACAACAAAATATCATATATAAAATTTTTCAATAAATTGATATAACATTGTCGTCAACCAATGTTTTAATTCAAGTCTAAAGTACGCATATAACATATTAAAATCTATTTACAAAACTTGGATACAACAAATTAAGGACAAAAAAAAAGTTTAAAGATCAACAGTGTTGTAAATTATGTAATAAAATTGAATTGGTTGGTTAGCATCTCCAATTAAATTTTAATAAAGTAATAAAAAAATTATTTTTACAACATTTTTGAAGAATATAATAGTTTTAATTTTAAGGTTATGTATAAAATCTAAGCCTTATCTTGGTTCAGTCCCATTACTCCTTGTGATGATCAGCCATTAGTATGATGCTGATTTATATTCTCCCTACATGTTTCGGTATAAAAATACCATAATCATGGACAACATAAACTGAAATTAAAGAACCAGAAGAAAACTTGAAAATTATGTTGTACGAAAATCTTGATAAATTACCGTTATATTAATGAATTTGTAAAAGATAATTAATAAACAAACTAACTTACCAACGTCGCTGTGCGGTATTAGATTCACTAGGCCTACTCTTAAACAGTTATAACAAAGTATCTAATAAAACTTCAATAACTTTTAACATGAAGTCTAGCCTGGTATGTATTTAATCAACACTGGAGAAAGACTCGCAAGTATTTCTTATTACACTTAACAGAATTTTTTGGAATGCTATAAAAATCCTAAAACTCGAGGTTTGGTCTAGAGACCAACACAACACAATCTTGGGGTTAAAAGATTTATTTAATAGTCTTAATACCCTTAAATTTTTTAATAATGAATATCGATCACTGAGAGACACTCGCTATTTTTTTTCGCACGCTTTAATGTTATATTAGAGAAATAATTATTCAAAGATCACTAAAATACCGTTTATTTTACAAGGATAACACGCTCACACACCGAAATAATATTCACAAAAGAACACACAGATTACTAAGTAACCGAATTAATATTTAAAAAAAAAGTGACCTGGTGGTCTAGGGGTAAGGTGTCGGACTTCTGTGCTAGGGGGCCGGGGTTCAATCCTCGGTCCTGGCATAGATTTATCTGATTACCAAACCCTTCCTTCACCTCTGACAAGACATATTGTGAATGTGGGGAATGCCAGGCCTCCACCGTGGTTCGGATTCCACGTTAAACTGTAGATCCTCCATTTCATCTCACAATCACCCTACCATTACACATTAGCGTAAGTGCGTATAACCCGAACGGGTAGTAAGACGCGGTGCTAATAATAATATTCAAAAAAGACACTTTATTATTCAAAATTGTAATAAAATTATAAACGGTTGCATTGACACCCCTAAATACAAAGCAATAGTTCTCAACTATAACATATTTTGATCTTCAACTTGTTGACTCACGAACGTGGTTTTATTAACTGTATTTTATACTATAATTCACTGTTATATTTTATATTTAAAATTGTTAGATTTTGGTTATGAGAATAACCGTTTGGTTGGTTGTTTAGTATTAAAGTTTTATTTTGTTGTTTAATTAAAATTGATTATTAAAATCAAGTGAACGTTAAAAGTGGCCCCATATGCTAAAAACAAATATGGCCACTGGATAGAAGCTATGCTTCCAGTTAATGAGGCAGTGGAACTTGTTGCTGGTTGGACGGCGAGTTGTATTGATACTCGTGTTTACAAAATTTAAACTTTATATTATTTCACAAACAATCTGTATGTTTTTTCCTCTTTATTATCACAAACCATTTATTTATGTTAAAGATATCAGAGGGCAGTTACAAAATATTAATAACTGAATATAATACCATTAAATGTAAAATTTCACGATATATTTAACCTGTAATTGCCACAAGAGTTAAAAGAAAAACTAAAATGAATTTACTAAACTTTTTTTCTTTAAATTTGATTATAGAAAATAAAATTATACTGTTATATTTAGGGAAGTATTGTTAAAAGCGATTGGTAATATTTTTAGTGATAATAATAGTAGTAATTAGTAAATAATAATAATTTTCAAATATGTTGACAAAAGTTACTTTCAGACAATGTTGGCATTGCTGATACCATCTGCTAGCTGTTATGTAAAACTAAATAAGTGATAATTACACTGTAGTTATGTGGACCTGCTTAACATTATAAGGAATTCTCAAAATGGCCACTTTTGGTCTAAAATTCCAGCCTGGAGTTGCCGTGTCGTAAAATGCTGCATTCTTTCAAAAATATAATATGGTTGGAATATTCGGGAATAACCCAAATGAAGATGTCATGTCTTAGATTGCTGCATTCTTTTGAAAATATAATGTGTTTGGAATAACCAGGAATAGCCCACATTGAGTTGTGTCGTAGAATGCTGCATTCTTTCAAAAATACCATGTGCTTGGAATATCTAGGAATAACCCATATGGAGTTTACGTGTCGTAGAATTCTTTCAAAAATACCGTGTGTTTGGAATATCCAGGAATAACCCATATTTAGTTGTGTCGTAGATTTCTGCATTCTTTCAAAAATATAATGTGTTTGAAATAACCAGGAATAACCAATATAGAGTTGTGTCGTAGAATGCTGCATTCTTTCAAAAATATTCCGTGTTTGGAATATTCAGGAATAACCCATATGGAGTTGTCGTGTCGTAGAACGTTGTATTCTTTCAAAAATACCATGAGTTTGGAATATCCAGGAATAACCCATAAAACATACATATTAGTCCAAGTAAGATAGTTATTTTCTTAAAATAAATTTACCATCCACTTTCTCAACGTGATAATTAGTAGGAAAATCGTAGATAATGAATTTATATACTTTGGACTAAATCGGCTTGTAGATTTTATGTTAAAATAATTCTTAAATGTGCTAAAAACTGGTATTTTCACTTTTAAGGTGTGAACATTTTTTCCCCAAAAACCACCAAAAAAAAGCTTATGATAGCGCTTAAAAAGACGAAAAAATGAGCCCTGGTCAATAGCTTGGAAGCGGCCAATAATGGTCATAGAGTGATTTTTCAAAGCGCTATTTGTTCGCGAATAGTTTATCTACAACCCTCATATAATGAAATTTAAGCAGAGTCAGATTTAATACCTAAACAACGCTTCTAAATACCGGGGTGTTTGTCCACCGCTAAGTGAGTCTCATATGTATATACACTGTACATGGGCGTGTGAAGCTTCAAAAACTTCAACTTTGCTTTTTAAAAAATTGGCTTTGATAACTACTAATTTTCACCGATAAAAGTATTGAAGTCTAAAATACATACGTATGTTATTAAATTTGAGTTTTAAAGTAAATCATAAACTAGGTTTCACATACCAAAAATCTGCAATAATTAATTATTATTATTTAGCGCCACGTCTTCCTACCCATTCGGGTTATACGCTTTAAGTACTAATTACGCTAATGGATTAGGAATTGGGGAGGTTGAATTAGAGAAAGTGAACCCGCATTTGCGTGGAGGGAGAGTGAAAAACCATTTAGGAACCCGTCCACCCCACCCCCAGTTCACCCGACTGAGATTCGAACCTCGATCTCCCCGTCCTCAGCAGTCGAGATCAACACGACTAACGCGTTAGCCAATTACGCCACTGAGGCGAGTAATAATTAATTGAATTGCATGTTGTAATATTTACGTTAGGTAAAAAATTTGGGAAACATTTTCGCAAGAAAAATTGTGTAAATGATATTTAGCATCTAATGCTTTATAGCAAGGTAAACTATATTATATTTTTTCCTATCTTAAACATTTCGAAAAATATTTAAAATTAGATTTGGCTTCGGGAATATATCTTACATTAAACATTTGCATCGCAAAGTAAATTGTTTCTTGAGTCAGTTTTTAGTGATCACGAAATTAGGATGTTTGGTATTAGACATGTAAAATATACGGCCTTTCTACCACTATTAATAAATCAAAATGCTAAGCCTTAAAAATAATGCACATAACCTTGTCACTAAAAAGCAAATATTTTAAAAATCAAATCCAAGCCACATATTATAGCACTAAACAATAAATATGTTTTAATATTTTATTTCAGGTTGTCATAAGAGCTATGAAGGAAAATTTTTGTTGGAGATAACTTTAAAAAATACGAATATTTGTTCATTTTTTGCCGCAAACATTGATAAAATTTTACTTCACTATTGGTATAAAAACTGAGGTAAGTGAAGGTTGCAGATCATATGAATTTACTACGTACTACGAGTATTGTTCTAGTAAAATTTATAACTGTCAAAAACGTCTTGCTATCTAAATCAAATTGTACTTAACATCTCGACCAAATATTAATGACACTTGGTGAGTAATTTGACAATAAACGTAAAACAATTGCTATTAATCAAATTGTTCAACTATGGCTGGTATAATGAGATATTATTTTATAGCTCTAGGTCACAGAAGTGAAATGCTCGAATATATTTTTTATCACCATGTCTCATTACCTTTATTTTATTTTTTTTATCACCGCGTCTCATTACCTTTGTTTTATTTATTTAGCACCGCGTCTTACTACCCGTTTGGGCTATAAACTTAAGTACTAATTACGCTAATGGGTTAAGAATTGATAAGTTTGAATATAGAGGAATTGAACCCGCATTTGCATAGAGGGAGAGTGTAAAACTATTTAGGAAGAACTACCCCCAATTCACCGGACCAAGATTCAAACCTCGATCTCCCCATCCTCGGCAGTCTAGATCCACACTAAGCTAGCGCAATAGCTAACTACGCTACCGAGGTGGGTGTCTAATTACCTGTTCAGGTTATACGCATATGTGATAATTACTCTAATGGGTAGGGATGTGTAAGGAGGCATTTTTATAGGTAGTTTACCCACATTTTCGTGGAAGGAGATTGGGAAACCATTCAGGAAAAACCACTCTCAGTAGACCCGACCGGGATTCTAGCCCCGATATCTTCGTCATCATCAAGCAATTCTAATACGAATAATGACGCCTTAGATCACTTGGCTACTGAAACTAGTACCTCGTATAATTATAAGCATATCTGCGTGGACAGCTTTTTGAAACCTAGTTAATAGAGATAATGTGTATTAGAACACCTGCACGCAGATCATTATACTATTATTTTTTTTAAATCGTTCTCAAAACTTTAAACGCTGGGTATGACCTTTGAACTAGAACAGGTAGTGAGTGATGAGCAGACTAAGGTTGTGGAAGTGAATTCTCTCCTTGCAGTCTTCCACAAACTTGTTAAATAGTTTAAACTGCAGTTTGCACAAATTATTAACAGTATGCCTATTTAAGGGCAAAATTTTGACAATCGAAATTTTTAATCTAATCTGTATTAGAGGATACTTGAATCATCACTATGTAAGATAACCTATGAGTTTACATTTAAAACACATCAACAGCTCCCCTTTTCTTAAACGCATGTATTTAACATGCATGATATAAATACACCCTTCACATCAGCACACGACTAACAAACTAGGATAATTAAATACAATACGTTAAATTAAATATCATATACATAGCTCTAATAACGTATTAATTGATTTGATAGCAAGACAAATCAATATAGAAATAAATATATCCATCGGTACCCCTTGGAATAGAACCAAGCTCCCTTATACTTGTGATCGATTACTCTGAACCTTTATCCCCGGGGACGGTTTATCGACTTACGTATAAGAAGCATAGAATAAAATAAATTAGATCCATTCACATTAGCGAGGAAAGTAAATGAGAAAACAAAAGTGAAAATTCCGTTTGGAAAACCATCACCAGGGCACCACATTCAAACTCCGACTTCCCCGTTCACGTTGACCGATCTTAAGGTCTAGCTCCTCAGACTGCTCGGCCACAGGTATGGGCGAGAAAGGTGAATGCGCAATGGATAAAATAAAACGCCTTTTTTAATATGTTTTATTCTATGTACTACATTTGTGTGTGAGTGTGATTGTTTTTATGAAACTGATTACTGAATACTGCTGAGATTTCCCAAGCGAGATAGCGGGAGAGATAATGTGTAAGGCATTTTACCTTATTCTAATGGCCTGAGTTATTGGACTGTAAATTATATTAATTGGTTCCGCGACTGCGCAATCAGGCACCTGATTCCCTACATCTGTCGAGCCTTACTCCTTCCCTCCCTTCGCCCTTCGCAAACGCAAAGGGATGTTCTGTGTGTGAGAAGGGGTGAGGGGGGTTCCTGAGACGCAGGAGAGAAGTAGGGAGAGCACGCCACTGCCAACACCCCCCGAAACACCCCCCGCTCCCCCTCCCCCCCGGCCAATCGCTCCGCTCTGGATTTACATTGTTATTATAATTATGGAATCAGAGTCTACCCTCTGGGAAGTCTATGCCAATATACGTGTTTACAAACACGCAACTAATCAATCACCATTACCTAATGCAAACAACAACAAACATTGTATTTAGTGTACTTGTGGCCCTTGGTTCAACTGTTGAACAAGGGGTCGCCAAACGGATCCGGACAACTGGGCACCGCCATCTAGGTGCCACCATCTGAGCGCGGGTAACTGGGCGCTGGGGCAGCTGGGCGTGGCCTTAAAAATGTGTGTTTTATTGTAAAAAAAAACACAAAAATTGTGTGTTTTAGTTGTAAGAAAACGAAAATTAGGTTAGGTAAGATTTTTTAAATTTAAAATAGCAAGTAACCTAACTTTATAAATACAAACAAATTAATGTTCCTTTGTTATGATTTTTTAACTCCAAAAATGAATATTTACGTAAAAAACAATCATTACGTTTTCACACTGGTGCCCAGTTGTCTTGGCACCCAGTTTTTCCAGCACCCAGTTGTTCTAGACCAGTCGACATACTTAGAGCTGGGAGTCGTGACCGCAGTTAAGGCTGTAAAACGGTGATGTAAAGCAAAAAGGTATGTCGGAAATAGATTCCTGTGTGGATATATTTGTTCAAGAAATCTCATTTCTACACATTTTCATGTCCCTTAAAAAAATG
Source organism: Timema poppense (assembly GCA_902141375.1). Classification (NCBI taxonomy): domain Eukaryota; kingdom Metazoa; phylum Arthropoda; class Insecta; order Phasmatodea; family Timematidae; genus Timema; species Timema poppense. Next base: position 192,922 of record CABFOV010000230.1, read on the forward strand.
TTAAATCTACAAGAGAAAGAATATTTATAAAACATTAGTACTTCTATTTTAGGAGGTAGCTATACCCACCGTGATGGCTGAGTGGTCTAAACGTTTAAAACCACACTACACTTGACCGTCGTTAATGAGGATGTCAAAGTTCGAATCTTGTCCGGGCGCAAAGGTGTAAGCTTCACCGTGGCTTTTCAATCCGATTTATTCGTTACTCAGCTTCTCATCAAAACCATTTAGATTAAGTCGTTAATGACTCTTGTGTAAGCACATAAATAAACATAATTCTTATCTACACGCGATACAAATTCAATACTCTCCGATGTAAGGAACATTCAGTTCGAGATTTATGTAATAGTAAGATTTATAATTTCAACCTTTTCAAATAAAAATAAATGCTCGTTTATTTACTTATAGCTTTTAATACACTTTTGAGTGCCAGTACTGATGAATTTATATTATCTTAGTCAGGTGAATTGATGATAAAGTTGAATGTTAATTTCTTTAAAAGGCCTTCATATGTAAAGGATGGGGTAAAGAACAATGTGGAAATAAATCCTTGTGCACTCAATCAAAATAAAATGTATTTTGAGTCAAGATTAGATTATTGTTTTACTATTGGGGCCCCCTTGAGATTCATAACCAAGTGTAATATTAATCCAGACAAAAATGTTGGTAGAATTATTTACTTCTAGTTGGGAAGCCGTAAACTGATCTTTAACAGGAAGGTCTTCTCCCATATTGTTTTATATTATTCTTCCAGTTAAATGCTGGAGAATTCTATTTAAAACTCTCTCCCTCGAAAACTGTTTCCTTAGACGAGCTAATTGAAGTTTATGGTATATAAATATCTGGCACTGAGCTATTTGAATATATGTATTGAAACATACATTTCTGATATCAACACAATATTGTAAAATAAAAAATTGTAAAATAAATTATTTTTAGATTGGTTTTCATAACTCTTGATAACAAGGATATATTTCCTACCTCGAATTACTATTATTAAACGCTTAGATTCACTCGTTGGAAAATTATCACACCCGCAGATTCCAGCATTGCCAACAATAACCTTGAATCTTTCCCCTCTCGTAGGCATCATGACGTAATGCTGGCCAGCCCCCATAATCCCAGAGTCTGCAATTTCGCCACCTCTGGAATTCCGTGCGAAACCCCCTTCTCGATC
>CABFOV010000230.1:194531-226973 GCA_902141375.1 Timema poppense
GAAACATTTGTTCGGTGGGATCGGGAGTATTAGGTATAGGGAAGGTTGCAAGGAAAATAATACGCCTTTGTAACCCGCCTCGGGCTGGCGTAGTTAGCTAACGCGCTACCCTTGTTGAGCTAGACCACCGAGGACCGGGAGATCGAGGTTCGAATCTCAATCGGGTGAACTAGGGGGGGGGGGGTTCCTAAATGGTTTTCCCCTCTCCCTCCACGCAAATTCGGGTTTATTACCTCTAAATTCAACCTTCCCAATTCCTAATCCATTAGCGTAATTAGTACTTAAATGTATAACACAAACGGGTAGTAAGACGCGGTGCTAAATTAAATAAAAAAAATACGTCTTTGTAAAAGGATTTTAAATCTCGCACAAATTCGCAATAAATTTGTTATCAATATAAACATAAATATTAATGTGATAGAGCCACCTATGGTTTACACTATTATTATTTTAATTACCTTAAAAACCATGTTTATTAACTACCTACCCTCATCGATATTCGCATGGTCTAATGCGCCACTCTTGTGTTAGACTGGATTACTGGTGACGGTTATATTGGAGTTTACAAATTTAGGTACATTTCCTTTAAAATTCCAATTTCTTCATCGCTATCTCATTAGAGTAATTAATCAATGTATATAGCCCGAACAAGTACTAATACGTTGCGAAAAAAACTTGTTAACTTACTTAACTAGCTCTCCCACATCCCCCATCGGCATGTTCAAAAAACTTATAATTGGTGAAAATGAAGATTCTCCTTTCAGTATCAGAATCTTGGATGTTATATCTGTTCTAGAACTGAGATACTTTATAAGTCGTCTCCTGATATAATGAGTTATTTCATAGAGTTTACGTCCAATACCCCTAATTTGTAAACAAGAATGGGGAATATAGGTTACTATCTTACCCCAATTAAAATACTTCAAATCAAGCTAATAAATCAGGTTATTTTAAGATTTAAATATCTTCTGAAACATACTGAGCTAAGGGTCTCGAGATTGATTCCTGACAGGGCCGAAAAATTTGTAATTGTTGAATTGTGGGTTTACCCTTTCAGAGTAATAAATGGATATGTTGTCTGCTATAGATTTAAGTTAGTTTATAAGTCGTGTGCTACAATCAGTCGGTTTATAAAGTGCACGTGAAATTCCTCAAATAAATGAAAATGAAATATTCTGAACGGGAAAAAAGGCTGCCAAATTTAAAGCGTACACCCCTTGAATTTGACAAAATGATGCGTGTGACGTGGCCAACTTTCACCAGCCTCAGCACAAGTAATATGTCCTCCTCAGAGATACAAGTGCGTTGATAGCGTTACGTTATTATATTTTGATGTGACTGGCGTGGTGAATAAATAACAAACGCTTGAATATACTACGCGCGCAAATGGTACGCTTGTAAATAGAGGGGAGAGTACTCCAGAAATGGATTTTGCATCCACATCATAAGCCCTATTTAAATAAACAACAGACCATTTCATATTTCTTTTGTGTTGATGCTCTAAAAATAATCCCTGTGAAATTTCCTGGACAGTAAAAAGTAAAGGTTAAAATGGGTATCGTAAGCCTTTTTATAAATGTAGAAAACGTATTGTTCCCTTTATTAGAATGTTATAAAATGTATATTAACTTTATATTTTCTTCGTTAAATTGTGTTTGTTCAAAAGTCATTAAGTAGGAATATTACTATGTAAGAAAATGTACACTCAATTCAGATTCACTAAAGATCCTTTAACTGCTTTCACCTAACAGTTATGTTAAAAAAAAGTTTGTGTGCGGAATTTTAATATCCGTTCTAAATATCCGCATATTTCCACTAATAGGGGAGGTAGAGTATGGTATAATATAGAGCAAATGTACCTGCATTTACATAGAAAGAGAGCGTTCAGAAAAAAAACACTTTAGTATAATCGGCTGAGATTCTAGCCGCCTTATCATCAGAAAAACTAGGACAGAAGAGTCTGATGCCTTAGCCCGCTTACTCACCTAGCTGGGCGTTTCTATATTCGAACCAAACCACGTGTGCACTTGACAATAAATTGCATTGTAATTATTATTATTAGCGTTTGTTTTATATATAGCTTAGACGACTGGTTCTAACCAATATTTTTTAATCAATTAATTCCTAAATAATTTTAAAGTTGGTCGAAGTGGTTAAGTTATGAAAGAGGTTCACCACGATTTCATAAAACTCCGGTTCAATTCCAGATTGTTCTCACGCAGATATATTTATTTAATAAGGTTTGCTCTTGCTATTAAATTAGTAGATAACGAGGGTCTAGGGTCAGCTGTGTATTATTAGACATACTTGTAGATTAAGTTAGTTGGTAAGTTATGACCCTTGAGTTTAGAAAATGCAGGCTAAATAAGCAAAAACCATTAGAAACTATCCTCACTAGATATATATAAATTAAACCATTTTGAGACTATTGTATGTAATATATATTTATTAATGGCTTAATCGTGATAACGATTAAGAAGGTAAGACACTAGTAAATGTATCAACATTTACTTGGGAAAAATGTAAAACCTCTTGGTGTCTAGGAAAACTTCAGCTTTAAGGATAGGGGATGTAAGATAAAATAAGCTTATGTAATAATAACTGTGGAACTCAATGACTTTTTGATCCTAGCCAGGTATCAAAACTGCCCCCATTAAATCATTAGGAGGTACCACCGGTCAGATATATAATCTGAGCAGAATGGTGAAATACACTCCAGATTCAGCAACACTACTGCTAAAAGATTGTATCAAAGGTTTTACGTTATTAGATAGGCTTCATTCAAATTGTATAATACAACATAAATCCTCGACTTACACGGATTCAAGTTACGCGAATTTTAACATACCTGGTTGTGGTACTTAGATTTAAGACTCGAAGCACCACCCATTAAGTGCCACTCGAAACATAATAAATTACGTTATTAGTTAGATAAAAATATCATCACAATTTTGTTTGTGGTTATATTTGAATAAAATTTAATTTCCGTGAGTTTTTATTTTTACAAGCAGAACCTATTTAAATTTTAATTACACTTTAAAACAAATATTCTGATCAAAAATACATCTATTTAAACATCATTTGACTTAGGCGTTTGTTAAAATTGCGTGTAAACTTTCGGAACGAGGACTTAACTGTATGGTAAAACAAAATATGATTTTAACCAAGTAGTCACCATCTATAGACTAAGATAGCACCAACTTCTGTGGATATAGGGTGTCATGTGGTCAGCACAGTGAACCCCCACGATGATAATCTCACTTTTCTAGACCGGAGCCACTACTTTTTCGTTCAAATAGCTCCTCATTTGTTTTCACGAGGCAAAGTTGACCCCGTTCAAGACCCAATGCTTAAACAGAAAATCTGTAATCACCCGGTATCGAACTGTCGCCAGAAACATCGACCACTAGACCACAGAGGTGGTTATGTGTATCCTTGGATCAATGAAATTTGTGAATATCCTAAGAAGCCATTAAGTTATTTATTAATTATTAATAATATTATGCTCAACACCAATGTCACTCACTAAAAACTTAAGCAAAGGGGGTAGAGAATTGAAAGCCAGCTTAGAGAAAATACATTCGCAATAACGTGAAGAGGTTGTTGTAAAATCACGTGTGGAAATCTACGAGTGCACCGAGCCAAGGACTTGAATATCGTGCTTCAAATATAAACCCACGTATAAATTAAAAATCAGCTACAATTGAATGGGACGTGTGTGTAACTTATATTTATAAAAGTACGTCTGACTGGTAATTCGATCTATTCTCAATTTTAATGAACTAATCTAGGAACAAAGATGAGGAGAGTTAATTTTAAGTAGTTTTGACAACATTTGACTTTGGTAAATAATCCCCCTACAGATTTTAACCTTATCCTCCAAGTTGAATATAATAGAGCTGAACTAACTCTCCCGGCCATATGCGTTAACATTTGGTTGTGCGTCATCCACACGGGCATTCACACTATATAAGCCGTCAAGGCTTGCAATAGACGAGATTCCTGTTAACAGGGAAGTAACACGCTTCGGTGGCCGCTTGTTCTAACTCGCTACTCTCGCGTTGGACAATAATCCCGAATACGGGGAGACCGAGGTTCAATCCCAGTCGGGTGCATTGAGAGAGTTTTTCTATAAATGGATTTCCACTATTCCTCCACTAAAATGTGGATGCACTTCCTCTAAATTATACCTTCATAATCCCAAACACATTAGTGTAATTTAGTACATAGGCGTATAAAACCGGATGGGTAGTAGGGTACGGTGCTATAAAAACAACTAAAAACACAGGGAAGTAGAGATTCAAATCTGGGTTGGGTGCACTGTAATGTATTGTGGTGGTTTTCTTACCCTAATTCCATGGTAATGCGGGTGAAATTTCTTTAAACAGTCTTCAAATCAATACCTCTTGTATTAAGTCATAGGTAGCCCTTGTTAATATAATAACTAAACAAAAGAAGACATTTGCGTATATTTATATATATATTAATATATATTTGTTTTTTATCTTTTTCTTCTAGCCCCACTTCTTAATATCCGTTCGGTCTGTGCTCCTATGCACTAGCTACGCTAATAGGCTAGGGATTAAGGTTGAATTTAGAGAAAGTGTACAAGCATTTGCGTGGAGATATATTGTGGGAAACTATTTAGAAAAACCTACCCTCAAAAGACCCGTTTAGGATCGAACCACGACCTCCCCGTCAACGGCAGTCTAGTCTATTGTGAGAGTGATGCTTTAGACCATGTGGCCATCGAAGTGGTTATTAATATGTGTATTTTTACTATATGTTAATAATATCATGTTTAATTGAATGTTTACTCTTATATAGATGTAGAGATATACTCGTATATATAAGTTGCTATACTATAATTTGTGAAATTGGTGGTCTAGTGAAAAAACAAAGCTAAAAGAATCACCTTGTTTTTTTTTCAAATCTCGTTATATATATCGCTTGTGAAAACAAATAAAATAACGAAATTGGCATATGAATGTTTCAGTAAAGTTTTTTGTTATTTTCATTCCAAACATTATAGGCTATATTAGCTCTTCAACTGTTACAAAATCAACTGTTTTATTCAGGAAACGTCCAACCCTACTCACGCTGAGCTCATAAAAAGCAACGTCTCTTTGACTACCCCATCCCCCACGCCCCCCTCGTTACCGTTGTAAAGCGCGTATCCCAAGCAACGAAGACTTCCCCACCGAATATATAAACCAGAGTGAAATTAGCATTGCTTAATTCTCTGCAGACGTCATAATTCGTCTGCGGAAGCTTATACGAGAGTAATGTGGTCTAGGCACGGGAGGATTTGCAGTTAAATCAGAGGAAGACATTAAACATACTTACCTGTCTCTGACAGACGACTGTGTACACACAATGTATATGTAGATATATCCATGGTAAGGGGGTTTGGAGGGGGGAGGGGTTGGGACATAAAGCTTCCTACACGCTACATCCTCAAATGGCCAATGGCCATGGAATTGTGTGAAGTGCCGTTTACCCCATCGAGCACCCTTTAAATATTTGTGACTCATCCCAGAAGATAAAGAGAGAGTTTTAAAGGTTTCAGATGAAACTTTAAAGAAGACCAGAGAGTAATTATTGTCTATGTTGCATGAGTTAGATTGGTTTTTTCAATCACTACAGAGTAATTTGGAAAACTTTAAGTAATGTGTTTTCAACATATTGGTAAGCATGATATTAAATTATAAAATGACACTTGGAATGTACCGTCTGTTTACCCTGAAAGGTAGCGAGCTTACCTTGGTAGGTTCCACTATGTTTTTGTCGTGGTTCATAGTGTAGCTGGTCAAGTTAAGACCGCTACATTTTTGAGCAAATTGGGCCTACAGTTAAATTTAAATATGAAGAGCCTTTTAGAAAATCACCATTTTTTTTGCGCCCAACATTAATAGCATTTTATTATATTATTACTTTAGCACGTGGTAATGATAAGATCTATAAAAGGTGGCAGCTGCAGATAACATGACTTTACGAACGAATACGTGAACGTAATGGATTTTCTAGCTGTCAGATAAGTTTCTCCCTATTAAAGTTGAACTGTGCATACGTACGTGTTGGATACTGTTTTCCTTTTTTCTTGTTGTGTTGAGGTACTTACTAAGATTTCTTTTTAAACACAATATAATACTAACTAAACCTATATACTAACTTTTAATCTAAGAAGTACGATTAAGATGGCCACCTCGGTCAGCGAGAAAGTATCAATCTTTGTCAGGCTACACGGCATAATATACAAAGGTCTGTGTATCTTCTGAAACTACTTCTTTATTTTGTCTAAGCTTATAATCCATTTCGCTCTTTACATACAACTTCACTTTGTCATGTTAATAAAAAAAAGGTGAAAGAAATTACAAAACTTCTAATCTCAAGGCAAAGAGAAAATGTCGCTTCTAGTTCTGAAATATCTTAAAATTTTCTGCTGTGAGATTATAAAAAAATACTGTGTTTGTTAGAGGAAGGTTAAATAAAGCTAGAGCCCTTTTTCATCAAGACTAGTCTCATAGCTCACAAACATCATTAAAAAGTCGTTGAAAATGAGCTAATGTCACATTTTCACTATTTTTTTTCTTTTAATAAAACTCAAAATATAAAGTTGTTATGGAAAGAGAAACCTGTAAGAACCTTTTGAATTTATTTTGTTGTGAACCAAATTTTTAAATAGCACATTGTGGCGTTAGAGATGAACGTCTGCACAGCAATTTCTCGCTTACGAAGGCAGTTATATAATGTTACACAAACAAATCTAGTTATTATAAGTCTTCTTAGTGGAGAGCAGGTCAAACCACCCGTGTACAGATATCAAATAGATTTATCAGCCCAACCAAGAATAAAATTATAATTCCCTAGACTTATGGTGGACCACTACAACCACGGGGACGGGTAACATACACGCATGTGTATCTAAACAAAACAAAAGATTAATTTTAAAACTAATTTAAGATTCAATGATTAAATATATGTGACACTGTACTTCAATTATTTATCAACTCAAAGCAACTCCCCACACCAATCCAAAAAAATAACTGTCGTAAGCTGAAATATTTTTATGTTCCGAAAGTGCCCATTAAATCTCAAAATTAAAAAAAAAGAGTCTACTATAGGGAAATAAAGTTTAGTGTCTCCCCATCCACGGTGGCTCATCGCTTCAGCGCCCTCCCTTTCAATTCCCTTGTTGCAGCCCTCATCCCCTTTCCCAACAACCGGTGAGGACCCGGGAGAGAGGATAGAGGGAGGAAAACAAGAGGATTCTTTCATACCCGCCCCTGGCTTCACAAGGGGACGGTTCCTACCCAAACAATTTTCAGGCACCATCCCAAAATTGAATTATAATCCGGGCCTGAATCCAACGTATAAAGTAAGAGAAACGTTAAGCTCCGAATGGAGGGTTTTTTTCCCTCCAGTTGGCGAAATAAATGCGAGGTTGTTTATTTGGTTGAGTGGTTGATAACACCTAGTGTTGTCTTCATTATATAAATATAGAAAGCAATAAATAGTTCCGGTGTCTGGCTGGTCTAAGTAGTTAGACTTGAAATGCACTTTCCCTGCAGTTCATTGATAGGTTGAGGTTTGAATTCAGGTCGGGTGAACTGGAAATGGTTTTCCTCATGACATTCTTACCGTAGTTGTTTTCCTATAATAGTTCCCCACACATTCGGGTTTAATTCCGTTAGCCACCTTCCTCATCCTTCATCCTTATATTAAGTTATTAATTACTCTTATATTGAACGTTCAAATTTTAAAAAAATACAATAGTACAAGCATTAATGGGTGTATTTTATTACATTAAAATTGAATAATCCAGATCAATGGACTAAATCTCAGTCTCGTTTAATCTGGTCTGCTGGTGACAGGGAAATCAGGGTTCGATTCTGAGCCGGATATAATAAGGGTGTTTTAAACTCAATTACTTTCATCTCTCTCCACACCAATGTGAATACATTTCCTTTGAATTCTACCTTTCTCATACCTGTTATATCGGTGTAAAAAATACGGATAGCTCTAATGGTCTATGAGGTGTGGCGAAAAGAAAAGTAATCAGATCATGTTACAGATAGAGAAGACCACACGGATATTTTTTTTACGAATCTTTACTCAAGTAAAGACGTACAGTTGCTCAATTCCTATCGACGTACCAAAATGTTTAGTGAAACCTAGCTAAGCTTGATCCAGGTGGTCGGTTTCAATTTGGATTACGTACAAGTGCACATCGCAATTTTCCCTGTGACTTTACGCTCCTCTTTCAAGACAAATGCAGGCTCACTTATTTAAATTCTGTCCCTAGTTCGTCTCGATAAATTAGCCAACTCAAATTTCCAATAGTGGCAACAAGGCTTGAAACAGTTTTATATATAAAATAAAAAATACACACAAAGCATTACAATGTATACTTGATGAGTTTTTAACGAGCTAGTTTTTTTTAAAAAGAAGACATTTGTAAACTTTAGTGCCAATAGTGGCTATCAGCGACTTTGGGGCACCATTTACTCTACAGACAACGATTAATTCAGGTTTAACTAGGTATCGTGCATATTACTGCAATCTGTGTTAGAAGAAAGAGTAATAATTTATAAGGCTGAAAGCATTTGACCTGGGTTTTTTTAGCACCACATCTTAGTAACTGCTCGGGTTTCGCTAAGTGTTAGAGATGAGTAGGGCTAAATTTATATGAAGTAAATCCACATTTTCTTGGCAGTAGATTGTAAATCCATTTATGAAAAACCATCCTCAATACACTCGCTGGGTATTCTAACCAAAATCTTCCCATCATCGGCCGTCCAGTAAAACACGAGTGTGACGCCTTAAGACTTAAAACCAGACAAACACCTATGTTGGTTTTTACCTGTTAAAAACATAAAAATGTAATTTTCGTATTGTATATAAAATGAAAATATTTTCCAGTCACATGTATTTTGTTTAGTGGATTAATAAAACAGCGTTTGTTTACTATGCATATCTATAGTTCAATCGTGGATCTAAGACAGCCAGCTAAACGGACGTAAAATATAATATTAAAAGTATAATATATTGTAGCTAGTTTTTAAACCTGTCTTTGGCAGGTTGATATAATATTACCCACCCTAACATAACCTAAGCTTCAATTTGTAGATGAATGAAAGATTAAGTTTTGTTAGCCTGGGCTAGCTTATTATAAAGTAGTTTCTCCCACTCAATATTAAATAAGAGGGACTAAAGTTCAAGCTGGCTAAATTAATCTTAATTGTGATAAACAAACTATAAAAGGTATTTATATAGGCTACTCTGTTTTTTGTGAATACCGCAGTGTCTCCTGATTTGATCCTTCAATTACTTTAACGCTTGCATCTGTTGAGTTTCGCACCCTGGGAAAAGACACGTACAATTGCCCATAACTGAAAACTGGCTTGAGAAGATAAACAGCAACCCTATTCAAGGTTTAACATTGTGACGTATTAATAGTCATTGAGGACACTATTTTAACTGGGAACTCTCCTCCATCTCAAAATAAATGGGGCCAAATCGATTTTTAGCTGAAAATCTCCATGCTCAAAATACCATTCTTTCTAATAACAACGTCATCAACGAACAGACCCGATTTTAAAATCAATCTTTAATCAATATTGTTAGTAAACTCCCTCAACATGTTAAACTTAAAAATAATTCCCACCCTAACCAACCCGCCCTCCTTCCATCGTAGTAGTCACTTGTTCGAGCCAGTGTCGAGAAGATTAGAACCTCTCTCCCATATATATATATATAGAGCGAGAGAGAGAGAGAGGTTCTAATCTTCTCGACACTGGCTTGAACAGGTGACTACTACGATGGAAGGAGGGCAGTTTGGTCAGGGTGGGAATTGTATATATATATATATAACTCTTAGCTATTCTTAGGTGGGTTAAAACACGTATAAATATTTTTTTTCTACTTTGGTCACCTTCACCCCAAATGGGTGGATTGGAATCTATATTCTAGGTTCTCCTTGCTTTTGAAATGCAAAAAACATGTCAACTAATAAAAATTATTAAATAAATCACGTTTTTATTTATTGGCATTTCTATTTTTTATCAGTATTCAAGTTTGAAAAATCTGCGCACCTCTTAAGTGGTTCCTATGCAATTTAAATAAATTTCATCTTTCTATTTCATTGAGAGGTACAAAAAATGTTTTAGACAATTATACATACATATACGCATACATCATTAGCCCTTTATGAATTTTAAAGAACATGATCAATATCCAGTTGGAATTATGATATAAAACTATAACTTGATCAAAATAACTTAATAGAGCCAGTTGTCATCTGCCACCAGGAAAAACAACAGCTGGGACACGCTTCAGTGGACGCATGATCTAAGGCGTCACTCTCGCAATAACCTAGACTGCCAATGACGGGGAGATTGGGGTTATAATTCAGGACGGGTACATTGATGGTGTTTTTTTTTCCTAAATAGTTTTCAAATTTTACTCTACAAAAATTAGGGTACATCTCCTCTAATCCAGTGGTCAAAATATGCGGATATCCCGAATGGGCAGTTAGACGTGGTACACACACACAAACACACACAAACCACTGGATTTGAGCCTCTAATAATTCTAGGGGAATTTTCTATTGAGTCATCACTTACTACCTACTCGTTAAGGTACATTTAGGAAGATGAGATATAAGGAAAATGTAGCCGAATTTTCGTAGATGGAGCCTGGGTAAATACTCAGCTACACCCCAACTCCATGTATCTGACAAACCAAACGAGAGGTGCTGGACGTTTAGTCAACGTGCCCAACCAATGCGGATGAAGTCAAAGGAGAATTTCTTGAAATTGACAAATAGACTAGTGCTTTATTTGTTGTGGACAAACAGACATGCAGTGCTGTATTTTAAAAGTTATAGGTTAAAATCACTGAAAGAATTTCCCCACCACACTGGTACGCATCTTACTGCCCTTCCGGTTCATCCTAACCACCTATGTTGCTACTGTCCCAAGGGCTCTAGGATCGATTACTGTTATGGTATAAAATAATATTGTTCATGAAATTGAGACTTCTCTTTCTACAGTGATGAATTACTGTCAGTCATATGAATGAATTTTCTTTTTTCTAGAATTAAGTTAGTTTGTAAATTGTGTGCTGATGTAATCAGTTGGCTTAGAACATTTACATTGAATACCCCTCTTAAACAGTGGCGGCTCGTGTATAGGCACTGCGGAACTGCAGAATCCCCTATTTCCACTTGATATTATCGATAACATTTAATATAATGAGTCCTTTTTTCTTTAATTCTTTCTTTATTTTTGTAGATACAATATATATTCCTTAAGCTTAGTGTCAGTACTTTAGTAGCCATCCCCCAGTTTATGAAAAAGATACAAAAATATATGTATGGAACTGTGCGCTTCACAGTGCCAGTGACGTAGTGTTTGGCTGTTGTGCGCATGCGTACATAGAAGGGGGTGGGGAGGAAGGCGGGACTGCCAGGTAGAGAGAGAGAACTGTTTCTTTCGCAGTGCCGGCTCTGGCGTGATGGTGGAAGAAACTTTTTTTTACTCAGTATGTGTTGTGATTAAAAACCGTGTACCATATTCTTGAATGTGATAAAGTGTATAAGAGTGTAGAATTAGATTATTATTCTGCTTCCAGCTATTCTATTTGATTCTTTTTTTCGGTTCTTTTATTTAACAGGAAGACTAAATGCGCTTGCTGTACTTTCAATGGAGAAAAATTTTCTCAATTGTCATCCAGAGATCAAGGATAAAATTATTGAACTTTTTGTGCAAATTAAAATAAGAAGAATGGATTTCAATATTAAATGAATAGATCAAGCTTGAACTGTAACAATTTATGTTAAAGTAAGTAAAAAAGTTTGTTTTTTTGTTAATATTTTATCAAGTTCCTGAATAAATTTTCTTTTTACACATTTTTTTTACCCTTTTACACAATTTTAAAACAAAGGCTAAAAACTTTCTGGAGCAGCACCCCCACTAATTTTAGCTACGAGCCGCCACTGCTCTTAAATAATACACTAAACTGCCAGTTTATTTAATTATTACTTTTTTAATCTAGTCTTAGAGTATTCTATTAGGGTAATGCTAGCGATTAGGTAAGGTTTAACATAAAACGGTACAATGCAGCTATTAAGATAATTAAATGATATAGCTTTGTTGGGCGATAGTAGTAAAGATGTTGCAAGAAATACATACATATTATAAGAAGCTAGTAAAGAAATATGCTTAGAAGTGAACGCTGAAAACGCTAAGTATATGATAACACGGTGAACACAGATTGCGAATGATAATTCAGAGATTAATTAGAACAATATATAATTTTACATGGTTAATGAGTTTAAATATTTAAGAACAATTTCAACTAGCAATGACGATATTAGATTTGAAATTAGGAATTAGTCGGGGAATTCATGCTATTACTCGGTCAGTAAGTTGTTGATATCTCACCTGCTCACAAGAAAATTAAAACTAGCAAAATGCAAAACAACAAATTTACGGGTTGTTCTCCATGGGTGTGAAACGTGGTCTCTTACCATACATGACGAAAACATTTTGGGTGTTCGAAAACAAGGTGCTTAAGAAATATTTGGCCCAGAAAAAGGATGAAGCTACTGGGGAGTGGAGGAGGTTACATAATAATAAGTTACATATCTTGTACTTATCATAGAACATTGTAAGGATAATCAAACTAGTAAATTACGGTGGCCAGGACATTCAGCACGAATGGAAGAATCTAGAACCGTGTTCAAGGTATTGACTGACAAACCCAATTATAAGAGACCATTGGGAAGATCTCGACACATATGTAAGGATAACATTAGAATGAACCTGAAAGAGTTAGAATGTAATGAGGTGGCCTGTAAGTATGACAATGAAATTTGGATTTCCTAGTGCCCTAGTGTACGAAAGTATTATAGATGAATGGAATAAAACTGTTAAAAATTTGACCTTTAAAATATGTCAATGAGAGCAATCAAAATACATATTTTGTGTAGTATCATTTTGAATGTTTTTTAAAAGCTAATATTTGCTAATCAGAAGCTTAAACTATTTCCCCTATAAGAGCAGGATGATGAGTAAATGCATCAATGTTTCACCTTGGGTTAAAATAGGAAACCTTGGCTTGAAAAATAAATCTCAATGCACACAGTCAGGATTGTAACCAGACCTCCAGATCCAAAGTCAGACACACTAAATGTGCCACTTACTTTATTTGTTACAATGCATGCACACAATTATATCGACGTTTCAAATGACACATCACATTTTAATAACTTCCTATGTTTTTTTATGGAAGTGTGTTTTACTTTAAAAATAACAGTTTTAAAATTAAATTACTATTAATAAACTGGTAATTTAAAATATACATATTCTATGTTCTTTGGGAGACAAAAATCACTGTTTATGACGGTGCTAAATATAATTTTCCATAATTAAATATATTTCCATAATATGGGGCCATATATTTGTGGCGTCGCCCTTACTCTTCCTAGAAGACTAAGGCTGGCGCACAATAAGAAAATTAAACTAAAAAATAACAAGGTAGCAAAATTTGCAGGGGGCGGTGAGAAAAGCAAGATATAAGTAAACAGCCTGTTTACTAATAATGTTCTTGACTTGCACTCAAAAATATTTTGGACGCCAAGAAGGATAACCAAGGCAGAAAACTAAATTATGACGAAATATTTCAAAAATAACATGGTGTAGTTTTATTGATGTTAACAAAAAATTTGAATAGGATACATAAAATGGAAAATGAGTTATTCATACAATGTACAGTTTAGAGAGGCTATTTGTATATGATAGTAATATAAAAAAAAATAAACAATGGACTCTACAGGCCCGCAAGGCTAATGAGTTAAATTACGGAGATATTTACTATACAAAATATGGTCGTCGAAAACAAATTTACTCATTCCGAGTGATAACATTGAATTTTTGCCATATGGGCCAAAAGGTTAAACGGAGCCAGTGATATCATTACTGAAACTCATTGAAAACATTGAAAACATTGAAAACTTCCATTTGCCTGGTTAACCGAGTTTACCATAAACATTATACGGAAATACCGCATTTGATACCTTCTAAAACATACGACCAATTTGTACTTTAAATATTTGTAACTGTTCTAACTTGACTTTTGAAAAGTTACGTACATCAGACTTATTTACATTTCAAAAGATTCTATATTAACATTATGAATGTTACGTGGTGACTCTACATCTGACAATTTAGAACTGCAAAAGATTCGACCTTAACATTTTGAAAATTACATAAAGTTTATACCTCTGACATGTTTATACTCCACAAGAATTTAAGTTAGCTCTTTGAAAGTTACGTGGTAACTCTACCTCGGACAAATTAATACTTTGAAAGATTCGTACTTAACATCTTAAATGTTACGTGGTGACTCTACACCTGACAAATTTAAACTGCAACATATTTGAACTTAACATATTGAAAGTTACATAAAGTTTATACCTCTGACAAGTTTATACTCAAAAAAGATTCTAAGTTAACATTTTGAATGTTACGTGGTAACTCTACATTTGACAAATTAATACTTTGAAAAGATTCGTACTTAACATTTTAAATGTTACGTGGTGACTCTACACCTGACAAATTTAAACTGCAACATATTTGAATTTAACATATTTAAATAATATCTGTTGAAGAGTTTTATTCGTACCTAAATAAACCCAAGGAATGTCCAAGGGGCGGCCCTGCCGAGAGAAGTGAAGTCATCACGGACAATCCAAGCATATATACGATTATACCAGCTCAGAGAGGGGGATAAGGGGTGACCACAAACATAGGGAAAACAAGACACATGATGGGAGGGAGGGGATAAAATTGTATCACGTGGAGCTAAAATTAACATTCTGGACGTATTACACATTTACGGCGCATGTTCGCCACACACCCCTTCACACCCCGCCACGGGGGAATAGAGCATTTTACTCTTTCAGTGTTTACACCGCATTCAGATGAACAATGTTTTTTGTGGAAGGAGGACGCCATTATTCTTTCGTGTGATAACCAGTCAGTCGGCGCAGCACAGTGGGGGACTTTTGGTGAGTTTCTTGCACTTAGACTTTTTTCTTGGAGCATTTGTTCCAATAAATGCTACATATTTATCAGTCAAGGAAAAACTAGTATCCTTTTCATATATTGGTAGCGTGTTGTGGGAATGATCAGTAAGGTGGTATGAGTTAAAGCCTTGCCTTGAACACCTAAAAGAGAAACTGGTGGTGTCAAATTTTCATAGTTCATACGTGGTGATCCGGAGCTCACTGAAAGTGTGGTTCTAATTGGTGAAAAATAAATCTATTTTAGAACATGTGCTTACAACTCGTCACTGGTATATCCGTATAATTTAAACTAATTGGGTAGGAATGAGGGAGATAGAATTTAGAGGAAGGATATCAGTAGGCGGGGGTGGATTGGGTATTTTTATGTGAGAGATTGGTGGGCTGAGCACTTCGTAATTGAATATTAATTGTAAATGAATACAATAAATCGCCAGCAGACATCAATTCAGTATAAGCCAACCAGCTGAACGCTAGTTACTCCGTACAGTGAACCCGTAATTAAATAATTATTAGTGAGAGAGAGAACAAGGCCAGGTTAGGTTAGGCTGACATTTCCCAATCCACTTTGAGAGGGAAATCTTCATACAAGGTACCAGTGCCCAATCCACATTGAGAGTGAAATCGTCATGCAAAGTACCAGTGCCCAATCCACATTGAGAGTGAAATCGTCATGCAAAGTACCAGTGCACAATCCACATTGAGAGGTAACTTGTCATGCAAGGTACCAGTGCCCAATCTACATTGAAAGGAAAATTGTCATGCAAGGTACCAGTGCCCAACCCAAAAGTTATTATCAATTCAAGTATTATTTGTTAGGCCAAGTTATTTCATAAAATTACATATTAAACAGACTGCCTGTAAAAACACCCATATACATAATAATACATAGTACATAACTAAAGAGAAAGACTAACAATGCTGTCTTATTGCAATTTCTTATCACTTTCACTTCAAGCATGTTGAAGAAATTATTCTATATAATTCTATATATCTATATATCTGAACACCAATTTTTAAAAATATACAATTTTATTATATATGGAACTCTGTGATAGTAGCGTTTATACATTCACCGAATAACGTAAATTAAATATATTAGTTATTTGATAGGTCACCATCATACTTCACATCATGTAGGCTAATTTGCAGGTCAAAATCTAATGTAATTGCAAATAAAATGGAATTTATTGCTTATAGCTGTCGTAGATATGCTATTTATTGCTCTGCCCCCAGAAATCGAATTAGAGCGCACATCTTAAGGCTGCGACATAACAAAGCTCGGCTCAAGTTCCTGATTGGGCAGTAGAATGCTCACTTTAAATGATCTTCTTGACAGTTCTATGGCTTTTTCTCATTTATAACTGAAATGTCGGACCTAAAGGTCACGAGTGCAGCGTTTTTTTTAATCTATTATAATGTTGTCGATCTTGAGGATCCCACAAAATAATTTTCTTTCTACATTGTTCAGTAAAAAATAAAGTGTTTTTTCTTGGTTCCACTCCATTTTATTTTGGCACTTGCTGCAAAATAGTGATAGCACAAGACACGTCTTTCCTCCAGTATTCACTTTGATGACTGGAACACCTGCACCAGTAATGACTTGTAATGTAACAACCAAAGGGATGGTGAGGACAGTCGAGTGGAGCACGTTTCCATCGAGCATCGAACATCGAACAGCTCTGCCCGTTGCTCGCTACACCACACTCATTAGCGTGCTACGTTACACTGCTCTGTTACAAGTTAGTCGCAGCCTTTAGATTCTCTTGTCTTACATTATAGCTCGGTCCGTAGCGCGTCTACCTACTGAGCTTAAAGTCCCGGTTTCGATTAACAGCTCCTCCGAGAAACTTAGTATTGGTTAAATTAGGGCTTCGCAGCTTCACAGTGATGATTGGCCAAGGGACTGGTTTTTTTTTTCTAACATTGAGTGATGTACCGATATAAACAGTTTCTAAAGTACACGTTAAACACTTCTAATGGAAAATGGATTTTCTTTAAAGTGTAGGCCTACTGCTAGCTGTTGATGTTTTCTCACGCAGAGATTGTATCTGTCTCGTTCACCCTTTTCACGTTCCTCACAACATAATCGTGTTGGGGGAGTTTTATCGGATTCACGAACCCCTGGAAGCCCAGTTTGTTGGAAGTTTATGATAGAGTAAAGCTGGTTGGAATGGATAACAAACAACTTTGTTTATTATGTTCACTGCACTTTAGAATAAAGCATCTCCCAGAAAATTTTACACAAGGATGGTATTCTGTTGACCTTATTCTAACTGAATTATATGAAGATTTTTTTTAAAAAAAGCTAATATATACACAAATTATTATTTTAGAACGAATGTAGTTATATTTGAATATCTTCTGTATTGTTAGAAACCGACAAATGGCGCCAGTATTTAAAGAGCGTATACATATTTTCCTCCATGCGTCTTAGTATTTGTTTTTGTATTAAACATGCGTTAATTAAGCTAGAAGAATTGTAACTTGGAAGTTAAAATTATATAGGAAATATACACGCGTTTGCATAAAGGGAGAGTAAAAAACCATATAGAAAAAAAAACTCGGTACACCAGAGAGGAATTTGAACCCAAGCTCTTTGTCATCGGCAATCAGAGTCTAGCACGAGAGAGATTCATTAGACCATGCAACCACCGATAGGGTAATTTCAAGTGCACTTTCCTAAACGAATTATTTATCCTAGCATGACTTACAAACTAGCTTAACTTCAGAATAGATACAAAATTATGTGTCTCTGCTGTCAATTTAGTACTTTGAAAGGGTGAGACTCACTTTCCCTAATAATAGATTTTTCTACCATGCTGGTAATCGAAACCGGGACCTATAGCTTAATAAATAGACGTGACTGTGTTTCTTCAATACTGGAAATATTAACTAAACAAAGGATGATGATACACTTGATGCATCTTAAAACAACAATAACAATAGCAACGATATAAATACGTCAGACATATCTTTTTAGTATTAATATCACTAAATTAAATTCCAAGCTTTATTAAAGCAATATACTTAAGTGTGTGCAAACAGCCGTTGACTTTGTACTTTAAGTGTGTGCCTAATCCACACAGCCACCCAAAGGACTCCACACATCAACGTGGTGGCGGTGGTGAGCAAATGCAACCTATGTTATCTAATTAACGGGTTCAGACTGGCAGCGAAAAGGCGAGTAACATCGCGGCCAGTGCAGCGTTCTACCTTGCGGTGGCGGTCAGATGCTGCAGGTCGAGTTTGACAGCTGCTCGCGTCAGCTAGCTCTTGTTTTTAGAATTCACAATGAACAGTGTAACTGAAAATCTTATCAAAATGGTGAAACCCGCTTCGTTGTCTGAATGGTCTAAGGCGCCACTCTCGTGTTAGGGCCACCGCGCACTGGGCGACCAGCCGCTGTGACACCGGTTACTTGCTCCGCGACCAAGGAAGCGACTGGCCACGTCAGTCATTGGCCAACTAACTGGTCGCCTGCACGCCGCTCGCTATCTCAGTGGTCGCTTCAGTCAAGTGCGCGCTGACTCATGTTCCACAAGCATTCTCGCCGGTCGCGCGGCTGGTCGCCCAGTGCGTGGTAGCCCTTAGACTGGCCTACTGATGGTGGGGAGATTTGAGCTTGAATCCCGGTTGGTTCTACTGAGGATGGCTTATCCTAAATGGTTTGCCACTCTTTTTCCACGAAATTGCGAGTAGATTACTTATAAAATGATCCTGTCTTCACACCTACCCCATTAAAGTAATTATCATAAATGCGTATAGCCCGAATAATTAGTGAGTAAAATACGGTGATTAAAAAAATAGTGAAGATAATTGGTGTTATATTTGATTTGTCATACGCTGAATACAAAAATATAAGAGATAATTATTTAACCCTGGTATTAAATAGGCAGATCGCTAGGAGAAGCACGTCAATTGCTTGGGTTCACATTTTCTTTAGTTTGTTTCGTATGAAAAAGAAATAAAAGATTTTTTCCATCTCATTATTATTAAAATCGTCTGATCTGCTGATTCTCAGTAAATTAGTGCTGCCATAATAAATAAGGCTTCTTCTACTCCTTTTAGTTGCGTTAAATTTCGATGCATTTCTATAAAGGACGTGATGTAATTACAGGCTATGGATGATCCGCGAACGAACAGCTTTTGTGTTTGCAATCACGATCGCCACCAAGACCTCCCTCCACCACGTTAATGTGTGAATTACTTTAAAAGGGAGGCACGTGAGAAAAGCAGTAATTTTAGGAAAAGTTTACTCACCAATTGAGAAACCTTTTCTGAATGTTAAAAAAGTGACCAGATCGGATGGGATTTGTTCCAAAGCCCTCACTTTTTACAGTTGATGTCAATTTCAACAAATGGAAAATAAATTTATTGAATATATGTCAAGAGTGGTATGTTTTCTAAAATATTTCTTTAGGAACGGTATTATTATTAAAATATTTGTAATTTGGATAAATTTAAATACAGTAATTAGTTTAGTGTGAATAAAGATTAGAAATTTTCCTTGAAATGAATAGTTTTACACTTATTATGTGTCAAAAGATTTCAATAATCATTTTAGGATTTTGTTTTGTTATTTTTCTGTAAAACATTTAGCCACAAAAACTAGATTTTTCCATAGCTGGCGCAACTAACACAGCCTTTTTAAGGATTGCCTAAAAAAACCAATAATAATCCTCCCCCTCGTGGATGTAGCTCGAGGAACCTTGTCGAAAGCGAAAATCTACGGAAAATACGAGCGTTAGTTGTATAGAGACTCGCAGCTCACACTGCCTAATTTTAAGAGGCCGTCGTACGTCACCCATCTACGTTACAAAATGAGTAATAAATTATAGGCACCTGTTTAGGCGCGTCCCGAATAGTCAGCTATAACAATTACCCCGTGGTGGTTATGGTCATGGCCGCTCCAAGAGCTGTGAATAAACACCTCCATTATGATTGGGAACGCTCCTGCAAACGCGCGCGAGAGTGAACCACCACCACCACCACCTCATTTGCAAACGCGCGCGCGGCGGCCATGTTTGCTGGCTGCCTTCGGTGCCATATGCTGCCTGCCTGGCGAGGTGGGTATAATCTGTTTTAGCAGACTCGACGCTACGCCACTGTTAATGTTAATGAGCGCGGGAATTGGAGGGCGGGGGGGGGGGGGAGAGTGGGCTAGGGGTTGGATGAACCCTAGTAATATTCAAAGTAGTCGAGTGGCACGGAGCTACGAGGTGTTAGATAACGTTTTAGAGGTGTTGCTTGGAGGTCGTCGAGTAGTTGGGTGTTTAATTTATTTCATAGTTGACGGCCGAGGTAACCTGTGAATATCCTGTTTCACATAGAATATCAAAGTCAAATGGGGGCCACGCAGGCCTCGAGAGTTAACGCTGCTGTTTTGGACCCGGCCGCGTTTGTAAGATGGCAACAAAAACATATGCTTTAGTAGCGTAGACTAGTGGTCGGGTGTACACATAATTATTGTTTGTAATTAGTAGTACTCATTAGTGCTGGTTATGGGCTATCACCAACTTTAACGATCTAACCTGCTAGAAAAAGAAGAGTAATTTAAAATTAATCCACCATCATTTGCTCGAAAAAAAATTTGAAAATAAACAAACCTAGTTGTCCTCGTACAGATCTGAGCACCGGTTTTTTGAGACCTAAGTTTGGAGGGCAGTACAAAAAGGAAGGTGGCAAGGGGTTGGGGTTCAACTCCACCCCCCCTTCTTCCACAACCTCACCAAAATAATGAGTAGTAATATATTTGTATATTCCTCCACAATTATTGTGCTAGTAATTTATTGTAATTTAATCAGTTCTATAACACCTACAACCTCAATTAGGTTTTAAAAACTTTAAATTATTTTAAGAGGAATTTATTGTTTAAAAAATGATTTTGGAGGACTTATCCATGTGCCATATATCACATATTATACAACCCCTCCTTAACCTACATTTTTTGGTAGTCCCTGAAAGTTCGATGCACCATTCATTATTCACTAAATCTACATAGCACTCACTTTCTTTAATAACCGCGTCTTACTAATTGTTCAGGCTATACACATATAATATAATAATTATCCTATTGGGGTAGGGATGAGGAAAGAAGCATTTTAGAGGTAATCTACACGCATTTGCGTGAAAGGAGGGTGGTAAAACACGTTAGGAAAAACCACCTTACAGTAGATCCGAACGAGATTCGAACTCCAATCTTCCTGTCATCGGCAGTCTACTCTATTGCGAGAGTGACGTCTCATATCATGCGGCCACTGAAGCAGGTTTGAGTTTAGTTGATTTGTGTTTTCCATAAGGTTAAGTTATTATTTAGATTGTTTATTTATAAGAACTTGCGTTTAGCAAACCTAGATATTCAAAAAGGCGAATCGATTCCTGAGGTTCTATCAAATCTATTTTCACATATATATTTTATTTGAAATTTTATACACCGAGAATATGTACAAAAATTTCATATTTCTAAAATATTCCAATTGAAGGCTGCAATTTTAAACGAGAATTCGTTTCAACGGCAATTTCTCTACTTCAACCAAAACTTGTTTGAATATAATATACAGTAGTATCAAATCAAAGTTAACATATTTTCAGTAACGAAGTTGCAAAATATATATATATATATTATAGAGCCTAAATATTATACAACTTACGTTAGTTGGTGATTTAGGGACAAAATTAACAAAAAAATATCATAAAATATTAGTTTAGATCTTTAAAATAAAACGTTCTAAAGTTGTATATATATAAAACCAATGGAACGTCTAAATCTACAGTGGGCATTACTACAAGTCCTGTGTTTTGGATAAGCAAGGAAGTAACCTAAAGCAATTTTTCGCCTGCGTGTGAGTCGTGTATTTTAAATACCATAGTTAAAATAAACAAGGAATATAACACTCACAATACACAAAACAGTAGTTTCACTGGTCGTTATCTTATGGGTGTTAAATATGGTCTCTTATCTTACATGATTAAAAAAAATCAAGGTGTTTGATAACCAGTTGTTTAGGGAATTGCTTGGTCCAATAAGAGATGAAGATACTGGGGAGTAGATGAGGTTACATAATGATGAGATACGAACCCTGTACTCATCATAGGACAGTGTTAAGCTAATCAAGTCTAGTAGATTACAATCGGCAGGACATGCAGCACTGATGGGAGAATCTAGAACCGTGTTCAGAATATTGACTGGTAACCCAATGGGAAGATACCATTGAGAAGATCTAGACGCAGATGGGAGGATAACATTAGAATGGACCTGAAAGTGATAGCATGTAATGAGGTGAACTGGATATAACTAGCTTGAGATAGAGTGTAATGAGGTGGACTGGATAGAACTAGTTCAAGATAGAGTGTAATGAGTTGGACTGGATAGAACTAACTCGAGATAGAGTGTAATGAGGTGGACTGGATATAACTAGCTCAAGATAGAGATAGAATGTAATGAGTTGGACTGGATAGAATTAGCTCGAGATAGAGTGTAATGAGGTGGACTGGATAGAACTAGCTCAAGATAGAGATAGAGTGTAATGAGTTGGACTGGATATAACTAGCTCGAGATAGAGTGTAATGAGGTGGACTGGATAGAACTAGCTCAAGATAGAGATAGACTGTAATGAGTTGGACTGGATAGAACTAGCTCGAGATAGAGTGTAATGAGGTGGACTGGATAGAACTAGTTCAAGATAGGGATAGGGTATAATGAGATGGATTGGATAGAACTAATTCAAGATAGGGATAGGTGGCGTACTTTTTTAAGTGTGGCAATGAACTTTCAGGCTCCTAATACCATAAAGTAAGTAAGTAATTATTAAACTAAACATATTACTTTTATACAATTGTGTACAGTCCATTCTACCGTATAAACACTCCACGACAAAATACTAGTTTAAAATATATTTTCTAGTGGCTGTGTATTGAAAGTATGTATTTAAAGATAAATCGTTTTATATTGATAAGAGACAAATATAAATTAGAAGTACAAAATGGCCCTCTGGATTTTACTTACATATAATATGATACTATTGGAAGTAGTAATCCATTCTTGAATCTCACAAGCTTCAAAATATTATTTTAAAAGCAAACTAATTGAATTAATACACGTATCGGTGGTCGTAATGGTCAAACGCGTCGCTTTCGTATCAGACTGAATTGATGATGATGGGGATACTAGGGTTAAGGACTGTTTTTACTAATTTGTTCCCACTCTTCCTTTTTCCAAGCAAATGTGGGAACCTTTCTTATAAAATCTACCTTCCTCACCTCTACCACAATAGTGCATATATTTCGATAGACCTAACGGGTAGTGAGACGTGGTGGACAACCAAACAACAATTTACTAAGCAATATAACTTTTTAGGCATCTTCAAATCATCCTCTTGTTAAATATTAGACAGACAAATATGTTTAAAGAAATAAATATTCATTGTGATGTAGATATAATTAACTTCTTTACAAATTTGTGTTTCAAAAATAACGATTCATGATATATCTTAGTGATAGAGTGCTTAATATACTTGTTCAAGTATATTATGCTGAATTTTTTGATATAAAAGTTTCCAAGACAATTTTCAAAAATTGAATCAATTGCAATTAAAACTTAAAAAGTGTTTTATTAAAAAAAACTGTGTTTAACAAGTATTTTGTTGTCTTATTAGCGTGAAAACCGCACAGATATCTATGGTAAAATATATTTGTTTAAATCAAATTTTAAATCTAAAAAAATAAACTAAAAATGAAAATCTTTGGTGATTGTTTGCAAAACTAACATGTATATTCACTTAAGCCTATACATTTAAAATTCTGGTACTTTGGAGATGTATGATCATTTTGATACGATATTATCGATTAAGAACTTTGTAATATTTAGATTATTATAATATTAATTAATATTATTACTTGCCAAACCCTTCCTTCACCTCTGACAAGACGTGTATTAATCACAACTTGTGAATGTGGGGAATTCCAGGCCTCCACCGTGGTTTGGATTCCACGTTAAACTGTAGGTCCTCCATTTCATCTCACAATCACCCTACCATTACACATTAGCGGGTATAACCCAAATACGTAGTAAGACGTGGTGCTAATAATAATAATATTACTATTTTTAACAGTATTAGTAATTATTTTAAACTATTTTGGCCCTACCCCAACAGGGTATCTTATACATTATCCATATAACCACAATACATCTATCAGCTGATTAGAAACTGGTAACATTATTTATAAGTGTTTACTCATACTTATTTATTCCCCATATTTTAAAATAATAGCGTAAGATAAACAGTCATTAATTGACTAATGACAACTTATAAGCTATTACTACATTAATAATACTAACAATTTCATGGAAATCATATCTTATAATTTAAAAATAGTACTATTATAGGTAAAAGGAGTTAGTGTGAAAATTTGGACAAACTTTCTTTTGTCACTATTGTTTTGGGTGGTTTGTGTATTCAACATCAGCCTAAAATAAAATCAACTTTCACAAACAATTATTATCTTAAATTTGTTCAATTTTGCATATTTTAGCTTAATTTTTTAGTAGTATGTATTAGCCTGGAATTACTAATCAAACTCTAATAGGGCATGAAGAAAGTGATTATTTAAAATAAATCAGAAGCATAGTGTATATCTGAGGATCATTGTTGATAATCTTTTCTGCTATTATTGACAGTCTACGACCAAATTTGTTGTTGCCAAAAATGTTTGATGACAATATCATCTACGTTGATGTAATGTTGATGATAATCATACTATAAAGAGTCTGTTCTACATCATTGTAGCCCCCTTGTGGAAATATTAGCCTTTAATAAAGTACCGTTACACATCGGACGCCTGTATGTACTGATCTTACATCCTTTCCGTGAAGGCTCTTTCCTTGTCTCAATGGTACGAGGGTGTGGAACCAGTGGAAACACTTAAACATAACTTAGGTCAAATAACCAAACCCTGTTGACCTTTGGGATGATTCCCTTTTCGGGAAAAATACCCAAGCTACCAATCAGGAATCAAACCCGAGATCCCTGGGTTCGTAGCTAGGTGCACTGACCTCTACACCACAGGGCCGGTTTACTTTGATTTGATGTGTATAGATTAACGTCCTTCATAATGTAATTACATTCGTTAAAAGTGCAACTCAGTTCTTTAATGTGTCATTGCACTTGATACATATTTTATTAATTTGAAACCACTCACTATATAAATGCGGTAATAGTAATTTCCACCGTACAATATGTCAGCAGATAGGATATACGCGTTATAATCTTTATTTAGCCCTATTTTCGTGACCACAAATGGGTTTAACGTATCAATACTATACATTTTTTTTTAAACGAAACCCTCTAATTCCTTTTTCTATACTAAATCACTCACGTCATTCACAAACATATAATACCATATTATTTATTGACAGGAAGTGCTATGATGGCTACTCATGTTCTCATGATTTCATCTACTTTAAACAGCTGAGATTTTTTTTAAAATTGTATACGTCGAGGGGGTAATGCGGGGTGTTTTCAAGCACGCCCTCCATAACAGACCAGCTTTTCAGACATTTAGGGACCGGACCGTCAGCCCGGTGCTATTTTATTGCAGCGCTGTGGGCAGGAAAATACAATGTTTGAGTTACTACCTGAATAGGAGGTCAAATAATTTCAGAACCTTACAGCTTTTTCCAAACAGAGCGATACAGTACATAAAAAAAGTATCATGACATATTGAATTAAACCGGGACAAAATGGGAACTCTTTAATTAATGGTAGTAACCAACTATATTTTATAAGCCATGATTATTACATTAAAAACTGCTATGTCTAGATTCATTATTTTTCTGAACTATAAATCTTGTTCATTTCAGCTTCATCACAAAAGATGAATATTTAACCTATCTATTTAGTATAAAACTGACCCCATAAATTATATATCTCATTATAGAACATATAAGCGCCCAAAAATAAACAGACTGTTGTGTTTTACTCATAATGATGGAAAAAGAGCTCAACCTTGTGTCGCCATGTTTGCTACTGATATAAGGAGCTTAAAATATATATTTATTTTTTTTACCTTTTACTCCACGCAAATGCTGGTACGAGTGAAGGTAGATTGGGCACTGATTTTTACCCCAGGCTACCATCAACATCCCCTCTACCCCCAAGGTGGATTGCGCACTGCTACAGTGCTGCCAACTGTACGATCTGGATACTACTTTTGATATAATTCCACCACCTGTACAATCCAATTTTAGAATATTTTCTAAAAGTAATGTCCTGTGACCCTGCTATAAAGTAACAGATTTTACATAAATTCTTACGTAATACGTACCACCACAAGCCATCTTAGTATTTTGAAATGTGGTCATATTTCAATGATTTATATTTTCCAGCCCACATGTTAAATTATAAAAATAAGATGTTTTACACCCATAATGGTGGAAAAACGAGCCAGGGCATCTACTTTGTTTGGCACAGGTAACAGGGAGATTGGTGTTTGAATATCGGCCGGATATATTGAGGATATCTTTTTTTAAATGATTTCCCATTCTTTCTTTATAAAGCACATTTTCTCTAAAATTGTAACTTTATCCTTCTTACATCATTAGTGTATATTATCGGAGATTCCGAATGGGTAGTGAGTGATCCGTGGTGCTGTGAAATACTTACTAAATTATTATTTTTGAAAATAGATAAATAACCTAAGTATTTCATTCCAAACTATGGTAAATTTGAACTATATGTTGGTTGCATTTCATGACATGTAATCTTTTATTAATGTAATAAATAAATGTCACATCGATTTACTGCTCCCATTTCTAAAGTTGATTTAATACTTTTATTTTTTAAATATGTATTTATATGTTCAGAGTATTTTAGAACACAAATGTGTTTGTAATTGACAGTTGTAGAAGAATTAACATTTTCGTACAATAATAAGGGATAGATAGATATCTATCATTTAAATAAACCATATATAATGCCTCACTATTGTAATCTAATTTAACACTACGGTATTATATTTTATCTAACGATGTAAAAAAGATAAATTTTCCAGTTTATTTATAAATGTTGAAACAATATTTTGGTAATATAATTTAAAAAATAATTTTATTTAATAATATTTTTGCGAGTAAAGACAGTTTTATTTTTTTTAAAGTACATACATAGCTAATAGTATTTTACCAAGAAAAGGTGAATGGCTTCAAAATGCCTTTATTCAGAAGATTACTAAGGTGAAGTGTTAAATAGGTTTTTATTTGAGCTTATTGGAAGTACAGCTTGACTGTAAACTAATAAGATTTGGAAATAATAAACAAATTTCTCATGAAAACAACTTTTTAAGAGAAATTTTATTTACATCCAGTTTCTTTCTCTTTTTTTTTTTCTTTGATAACCCAAGCAGTACCATGTTGTTACCAAAATAGTGATAGATGTTCCTCGAAGGAAGCATATAATAAAAATTACGAGTTGTGCTGTGTTTACGTAATTTGAAATATGTGCGGGCGGGTGTGAAGGAGACTAGGAGGAAGAAGTAGTTAGCAAAGAGAGGAGGATAGGAGAGAAGGGTCGGGGGTTTGAGTAGAAAATGAGTTAGGAAATTCCTGCCATACCATGAACTGAGCAGCCGTCGGCAAGTCGAGGAATTTCCAAAAAGGGGATTTTCCGTACGTAAGATGAGCGAATGAGAAGATTAAAACTTCGATCTATCGTCGTAAAATATAAGGGTTGTAATATTAATGTTGTGCATAATAATAAAATACGATGTGGCATTTTACCCCATGCTTCTATTGGATTTTATAAACTGTGCTTCGAGCCTTCTTTGTTAAGTTCAAAGTAAAAGGAAGAGTGAAGAAAGTGGATGAGAGAAACTGTGTAACTCTCTAAAAACAATATAAACCATAGGTTAACCTACATGGCTACACTCTGCTATACCCTCTAATGTTTCTATTAAATATAAATTTGTAGAGATGGACGGATAAAACCATAAAACCATAACCATGTAGTGTCTAAATTGTGACACAAAATCACGCCATATTTATCAGCTATAGCACCATTATAGTCTTAATATCAAGCACTCTTTCTAACATTATGGAAGAGGTAATACGGTACTTAATAAGTATGGCCCGCACCAGCAGGAACGAGGCTTTATTTATTTTTTAATAAAGATTTTGGCTTCCCTTGTACAAACGTGGCATTGGCGTACAAACAATTTTGCCCTATTATTTCTCAAGTTTTTATTATGTAAATTTCAAAATTTCAGTAATTCTATTGAAATTGTTCAGATAGTAATACAAATATCGTTAAAGTTTTGAAGCACTGTTTGACTCAACAAAATTAACTTTTTTTATACATAGATAACAGAGAACGTTCTAAAGCGTTCTAAAATTGTTGGCGTGGCCTTAGTCCGTATAATCTATGCTATATTCTCACTTTTGCAACAAAACAAAGATGAGTAAAGTGGATTTGTCCTCGTAGCTGAGTAGCACAGAGGCCTGCTGCTAAGTTGAAGGACTCAAACTCGTTTGGAAGTGTGTTTCCTGTTACCGTAGTAGTAATTTGAAACCAAGGAGCTAAGGCTGAATAACAGGGTTGGTCCTAGACATTTTTAAATAAAAGGGTAGATCAGTTCAATCGCGTAACAAGTTAGATAATGTGAATCAGACTAAACAAATAATATATGAGCCATGTCATCTTATAATTAAAACGAACATGTGAGATTGAACTAATTATTTAAAAATAGACTAAAGAGACTATTGGTTGACGTATTATTTTGGGAGTGAATAAATTACCCATAAACGATACATTATACATATATGTATTATAGTTTTCATATCAAAGATAATATAGTTTTAATATTTTTATATTGGCGTAGTAGGACGCGGTGCTAAAAAAAATTACTACAATGTTGTAAGAAATAATTAGATATATTAGTAAATAAATTAATTAGAAGAATTGTTGTATAGTAATTTTAAAAACCACAGTTAAAAAAACTTTAAATAATACAAGTGATTTGTACTAATGGTTATTTAAATATTTTTGTCCAGAACTTATCCTCTATTTCAAAAGGGTAGCTCACCCTCTTAAGTCGACACTGCTATAATGTAAGCTTGGATAAAGTGGGTAATTAGAGGAAAATATATCGTTTCCAATATCATCAACACTATATTGTTCAAAAGAAAAATACCTGCTATTATGTATCTCCATGAACTGACGTGTCACTGGTATGAAGCAAATAAAACATTCCGCAAAGATTTATTTTTTCTATCCTTGTGTGCATCCAATGGGGGTGCTCTTGTAACTAATTTAATTTTACTACGCACATATTGTTTCTATGTTGTTGTTTTTATTTTTTATTTAAAAAGGGGCTAGCTTTGGGGGCCCCCTATGGACACATCTTTCTCATAGGCCAAGAATCGGCCCTACTCGATAGGGATGGGAAAAAAGTATCGATATTTTACTTTCGATACTAGTATTTTTTTCCTCGATACTTTTTGTTATCTTCACTCATACTAGGATTAAATATATACTATGGTTAAAGAAGGGTACAAAATAGATTGAGAAAATATATTTATAATCATATTACACTATTAAATAACTTTAGATCAGTTGAATTTTCCTAAACATTTTGAAAGTTGGTTTGGTAAAACCTTTTATAATATCTATTACTACATTCCAATCTATTATACCTTCCAAGATCCAAATATAACATAGACGTGATAGAACTAAATATACTATAATATGGTTACATTATTATAACTTTCAGTATTTAAATCAATATGAAAATACTATTATTATTATCAATAGTATTATTATTATTCAAATGTTGAAATTATTACTTGATAAAAAACATTTTTTTCAAGATTAAAATTTCTATACCTATGCTCACTTTTATAGATAATTTTCCTTCGATATTAGTACGGTATCGATATTTTTTTTCCAATACTTTAAATGAGTTCAGTATCGATACTTTTATTTCGATACCACATCCCTATTGCTGGATATTTTGTTCTTGTTATGTTCTCTACGTCTTAATACCTTGACGGGCTATTCACATATTTACACTAATAGGTAAAGGATGAAAACGGTATTGTTTTAGTAGAAATGTACCTGGATTTGCGTGGAGGAAGAGTGGGAAACCGTTTAGGAAAACCGACTGACAACTTTACAACTAAACGGTTTTCGAACCTCTACCTCTACATCACTGTTAAACCAGGTAAAATGAGACTGATGCCCTTAACCCCATGCCCACTAGAATAGGTGTTTTGAAGTAAAATATATATGTGGACCTGATTTGGATTAAGTTATTTTCTAAGTCATGCGTCAAGTTTGCCCTGTTTTCATAACTTCAAGTTACAGTTCAATTTGTATAGAAAGAGTCTTATCTGAAAGGATTATAACAAATCATGTTGTATTAAATAGCTGTCACTTTTAATAGCTTGTATTAATGCCCATAAAATAACACAAATAATATAGTAAAATGTGTTCAATGTTGACTAGCAAATTATGTGTTTGTATTTTCTACAAGGTCTTTCCTATGAAAATTGGACTGTATATACCTGCGACTCCACTGCCCAGACGCGCCGCGCGCGAGCATTCATTCTCCCTGTATGATCATTCATGTTGCAGTAGCCAGTGTTGGCCTAGTGAATAAGTCTAAACTCGAGCTCGGGAGGCTGGGATTCAATCTTATACGGCTACAATAAAATTGTTTTATTTAACATTATAATTTTTAACCCCCGTTTCTAGATGTGGTGCAAATAAATGTAACTAGCATAATCAATTTATAATTGATAAAGACATGTGAGTGCATTTTTTAAAATTACCACCACGTGTTTCTACCCGTTCGGGTTATAAGCCTATGTATTAAATATGATGATGGGTTAATAATGTGTAAATTTTAATTTATAGGAAGTGCATCAACATTTGCGTGGGGGAGGGTGGATTATTATAAACTACCCTCAGTACATCCTACCGGGATTCAAACACTAATCTTCCCGTCATTGTTGGTCTAGTTTATTACTAGAGTGACGCGTTAGACGATTCCACCACTGAAGTAGGCTAGTTCTAATTAGTTACAAAGAATAGTATTGTTCAGAAACTATCCCACTTAAAATTTAAGTTAGGTCAATTCATAAAACTTTAATTACAGTATATTAATAGTAGTTTGGCTTTAATATATCATGTCGGTGTTCTACTTGCCAGCCGGGTGGGCGTAGTGTAAAACTCCGCAATATTTTAAAATTAGATTAAATTTTAGCCGGGTGGTCAGTGAAATCAGTCATCCAATAGGTCCTGAGGAGGAAACTGCAAGCGTTCGAAATTGTGCACAGCGTCTTACTACCCGTCCGGGCTTTCCGTATATTTACTCTAATGGTATTGGGATGGAGAAGGTAGAATTTAGAAGAGATGTCCCCCAATTTCAGTGAAGATATAGAGTTGGAGATAATCTATAAAAATGCACCTCACTACACCGGACCGCGATTATTATTATTATTATTATTATTATTATTATTAGCACCGCGTCTTACTACCCGTTCGGGTTGTACGCACTTACGCTAATGTGTAATGGTAGGGTGATTGTGAGATGAGATGGAGGACCTACAGTTTAACGGGGAATCCGAACCACGGTGGAGGCCTGGCATTCCTCACATTCACAAGATGTATTGTCAGAGGTGAAGGAAGGGTTTGGTAATCAGATAAATCTTTGCCGGGACCGAGGATTAAACCCCGGCCGCCAGCATAGGACCGTGATTATAATTACAACCTCTCTGACACCGGCAAACCAGACGAATCTAAAGCCTGTATTAGTGTGTCCACCAATGCAGGTACAGTACATACATATACCATTGCTAGTGATTGAATTACAGTTTGAATTATTGTTTTTATAATTTAAAAACTTATATCCTAGTACATATTTTAACATGAAAAATCTTACAAATATATATAACTCTGTGTTCTAGTGGTCAGAGTTCCTGACTACAGGTTCAGAAGTCCTGGAATCGATCCCCGTTGTCTCCAAAATTATCTATGAAACAGCGGGTTTGGAACGGAGTCAAGCTCAACCTCATGAAGACAAATGAGAACCTACTTGAACAAATGTTTAGCAGCTCTGGTTTAGAAAACTGAGGTTAACGGTCAGAGGGTTTTCTGTGCCGACCACATGATACCCTCTATCCATAAAAGTTGGCTCTTTCATCGCTAACAGCAGCAGCCCCTCGGTCGGTATAAATCGATCGTGGGCTCACACCATGGAGTTTTTTAAGTAACATTTTATTTTGATAAGCTATGAAAATAAATTAAATTCAATCATCTCGATACATTGAGTTTTATGAGGTTGCCATAAATGTAATGTTCTTT
>CABFOV010000230.1:227547-249117 GCA_902141375.1 Timema poppense
CATTTGTATTTTATTCTCGCTGGGGCTGGGGTGAGCAGAGAACAAAGCGTAAAGAACAAGAATTTCTTGACTGTTTGATTAATGGCTGTAGGTGTGTTTAGAACTCTGGAATCCACCTAAAATGAGTTTCTAGGACCTGATAATACGACACACCAGAATTTAAAGAGTGTATAAAATCTGTAGACGTTGAAGTCAAAACATTGCCCCAAGTTGTGATTAATATATTTTACATGTTACACCCTTTTTAAAACTTATTCATACCCGATGTGAACTAAAAACAATATTAAATAAACATAATCGCTTTGGAACTGAAAAATTGCTCTTCTTTAACTTAAAGAAATATATTATTTTTTATATAAAATATAATGTACTGTAAAACTTAATAGCAATCTGTTTTAATTAAAAACCCAAATTAACAGATTCTTGAAATAGCGTTCATGCCTTCATTAATTAAGTATTTTAGCTTTACATCGTAGCCACAGGTCTCGCATTTAAGGAATCACCCTAATGAAAGTACAAATAACAGTTATTAAATATATCAAAGTATTTTTAAGTTATGAAGCAAAGGCACTAAGCAAATTTGAGCTTATAAAATAAAAAAGTATTTATTTTCAATTTGTATTTCTAAACTAGCATGTTAAAATGTTTTGTGAAATATATAATACTTCAACATACACTTCCATGGCTTCAAAAGATGAGATTTTATATTTATATTTTTAAACTCTGTGGAAAAACATAAGACTTACAAAATCCTTCTAAACTGTACTTTTTGCCTTAAACTTCAACATAAAAGTAAAATAATAAATTTTGACGCAAATAAGGAAGAACTTTATGGAGTCCAAATAAAAATATGACTGCACCGTTTCTCTCAATATTCCGTGCGTCTTTCTCCGTACTCTATTATTCTTCTGTCAAGAATGCGAGAGATGTTACAGGTAATAAAATTTATATGAGGTCTAGATTTATACATAAAAGACGAAATGTGAGAATGGTGGAATGAACAAATCATTCTGTCCACAAAAATATTTTTTAAATGAAAAAGTTCTTAGATGACTGAACCTTTATTTCGAATCAATATTCCATTATAATTCATAATTTGGCGCCACATCATACTACCCATTGGAGCTATACGTGTTTAATAACCCTAATGGGACAGGGGTTAGGAAAGTGGAAATTATAATAAATGCACCCTTATCTACGTGGAGGAAGAGAAATGACTCATTTAGGGGAGGGGGACACTTTAAATACATCAAACTGGGGCTATTGTTCAGATACAGAACATTATATTTATATTATATGACTATAAAGAAAATAGAAGAAGAAAAATTTATATATTTTTCTTCCTCCCGTTTATATATATATGCCTTTAGCCTGTTCCGTTCCAAGAGCTCTAAGTCTGTCCTTCCATCTTCGCCTCGGTCTACCAGGTCTTCTCTCTGAAAATCTTTCGCCTTTTGCTACTTTGACAATGGCGTCTTCTTGCATCCTGTCAATATGTTGGTTTCATTCTCTCCTGCGTGAAGCTATCCATTCAGTGAGTAGGTTGATTTGGCTATATTCTCTTATGTTCTCATTTCTCTCTCTGTCTAGTTGCTAATTATTAGTGATTTTCCTCACTACTCTCATTTATGATACATTTAACTGTTGTTGGGTACATTTCCACTTCGTGTTCCTGTGGCATATGCGAGTATTTGTCTTAAAACCGGCTTTTATATGCTGGATTTTGAATCTTGTCTTATATATTTGTTGTATTATATTGAGTAATTGAGGTAGCCGGTGATTCTGTTGCCTCTGATTATTTGTTCTTTTACTTATTTCCCTATTAATTCTGAGCTTGCTATTGTTATTCCTTGATATTTTGTCTCAGATATGTGTTTAATATCTGGTTATCAGGTGGCCTGGCGGTCTAGGGGTAAGGTGTCAGACTTCTGTGCTGGCGGCCGGGGTTCAATCCTCGGTCCCGGCAAAGATTTATCTGATTACCAAACCCTTCCTTCACCTCTGACAAGACATCTTGTGAATGTGGGGAGTGCCAGGCCTCCACCGTGGTTCGGATTCCACGTTAAACTGTAGGTCCTCCATTTCATCTCACAATCACCTTACCATTACACATTAGCGTAAGTGCGTATAACCCAAACGGGTAGTAAGACGCGGTGCTAATAATAATAATAATAATATCTGGTTATCGACCACCAACTTGCAGCGTACCGTTTTTTGTGTTGTTTTGTTTTTTCAATGGTCATACTTTTTGTCTTTTTTTTATGGAAATTGTCAGATTAAAATTTCTGTGAGTTTTGTTGAATTAATTTCAAACCCCCCATACTGCGTCGTCTGCATAACACATGATATTTATTTTGTGTCTTCCCATTTTATATATTTGTTTCTAGGCTATATTTTTTATTCATTATTACATTAATTAAACAGTAGGTGGCTTAGTGAATCATCTGAGCTTATTCCTTTGGACCCAGGTATGGGGGAGGATATTATTCCATTGTTTTTGATCTTGACTTCGCATTCTGAATGTATCTCGACTGTTTACCACATATGTGTGTGTGTGATAAATATATGTGCATTATATAAAAACTTTAGCCGGCAGCTAGAAAAGATACTAAATCTACTTTCACGTAGTCATACGTCGAGTCATGTGATATACAGCTATTGATTTAGATAGGTATTAAAAATACTAGGGATGGGTCGATACTTTTCGCGATACCTCGATACCATCGATACTTGGAGGATATCGAGCATTTAGTATCGAATGGGTAGTTAAAAATAGTATCGAGTATCGAAAAAATAGAAATATCTCGGAGAAAGCCATGAAAAAATAGATAAATCGCAATAAAATTGATTAAAAATATTCTTGCTAGCCCACGGCAATAAAATATAGGGATTGTAGTGTCACCACACTTAATTGGTATGCTACAATATAGTAGCAGCCAATAATAATGTTAAAGTGCAGGTGTCAAATCAAAAAGAACGAATTTACAGCCGATTTCACGGAGTTTTGAGTTAATAAAACGGGTCATTTTCTACGTTCGCGGCCGCTCAGTGTTTACGTTGAGTTGTTGTTGGTTTTTTTGGTGGGTTTTTTGCGTCTAGGACGGGTAGTAATAATTAATGGCAGTGTGGTTAATCCTATTTAATGGGTTGGTATCAACTTTACTGTGGTTATCGAGTATTATGATAAAATTGTGGTATCATCATTAGTATTGAGTATCGAAAAAAACTGGTATCGATCCATCTCTAAAAAAAATACCTATCAAATAATATTTATAATGTAGTAAGATGTTGTTAATTTTGACAGCAAAAAAAAATGTATTTGTAATTTTTTTTAAACCCTTCCTATAAAAATCAGACGATATTTAAGTATAGGGTGGTAGCTGAGATAAAATTAAGGTCCTTTATTCTAGGCCGGGTGTCCGCATCCTCTGCCAAGTAACTAGACTACCGAAACGGATTATTCTGAAGTATGTCCTCAAAATATTTGTGCTATTCTAGAGTTTAATATTTACCATAGCACGAATCGCTGCCGGCAAAGATACCTCTTATAACACGTCAGGTTAGCAGCGGACGGGAATCCGGCGCTATAAGGTTGGTATGCGGCTCGGAGCGCAGCCGGCCAGTGCATTGCTAATCTGTCAAACACGTCACAGTTCTGCAGTGTGCCACCCCCCACCCCCCTCTCTTCCCAGCCCAGTTTTCAACCCTCTACCCTCCTGTCCATCTGTTGTCCGCCGTAGTGACAGATTACAGGGAGCACACCTAAACCCCCACTCCTCGCCTCCACTCTTTAACAACTTGTGACACTCATTTATCATTGTTTCATACTCTGTGCACAATCCGTACCTCTTTTTTTTACAACAATGAACCGATCAACTTCCATTGTTTCTCGAAAGGACTTGCCTTTACACGTGAGTGTAATTTCTTTCTATCCATCTCACTTCCAGACACTTTTTTTTTTACATTTTAATCTGTAAAAATACCGTTTTAATGGTGTTTTTTTATATTCTATCTATTAATCAAAATGCTTCATGCCAACCTTACAGAAATATAAGGAGAAAACGAAATGAGAAAGTGTCGGAACAAACTTTCAATGACAATTCTTTCAAACTTTTGAAAGCACCAAGATATAAAAAGAGTGGTCTTCTAACTTTCGTTTCAATTTTCAACACGTACGAACTTGAGTGTTTCCAATATTTCTAAATCATAAAGGCCTATGTAAAGTTTGATAGTACATTGCTAGGGCTGGTCACAAGGACCTAGACTCTGGCCCGAGGGGCCAAGGGTTCTACCTTTAACAGTCGAATATGACTAACTGTCGGGAGGAGGGTCAAGAATTCTTAGTCATACTCTCTTTCCGGGTTAAAACTGGTGCAGTTAATTAACTACTAACACCGATGGTTATGCAGTTTAAAGTGTCAGGCCTCAAACTGGTGACGGGAAGATTGAGACCCAAATCTTAGCCGGTACACTGGGGGCTGCTTTTTGAAATTTAATTTATCACCGTAGTTATTTTCCATCCCCTCTTTGTACTAACGTAGGTGCATTTGCTCTAATTACCCCACAGATTAAACCAATAAATAACTCTTGCGTATGAAAAGTTACAGAAGATAAATATTTTTCTACAGCACTTATTATAAAAATTTGTTAACGTTCTTCTAAATTTAAGCTTTACAGACCAATGCATAGTGTAGGTATATTTTAGATTAATCTATTGCACCATTAATCCGTATCAGTGTTAATACCGTCTAAGGCGTCAGGCTCACAATATATTGTATTGTTTGTGACTGGGAGGTCAAGGCTCTAATTTCAGCCGTGTGGCTATGAGAGATTTTACACTTGGGATGTATCACTGTTGTTCTCCCGTCCCCTATCAACGCTAATGTAGGGTCCCATCCTCTAAACTACCCTACTCATCGCTATTCTACAAGTTAAGCTGTCAGTAGCCATGGTTCTATAGAAATATATATTTTTTAATGTTAAAACACAACACTTTGCTTCAATTCGCGTTCAGTTCCCAATTTTAGCATGGCACAGAAGAATGGTTCGTTTAGAATACCATATATTATCAACGTGAAATGGCGATATAAATGGATTAGGCATCTCTATGGTAAATATATTGGAATTCTTGACTAAAATTATAAGAATCTAACCTTTCCCTCACCGAAAAAGGCAACACCAACAACCAACACACACATTTTAATTGGCACAAGTCACTAATGAGCTTAGCTCATCAACGTGTCAGTTGTTCCCCAGCTTCCTCCAGGATGTTGTTATATAACTACTGTTGCTTTGATATATCAGGCACACCACTAAATTGCTGAAGCGATCACCTCACTTGATTCTCCTTGCCCCAACGAGCTCACAGAGGGGAAGAGATAAGTAGAGAGAGACATAAGGAGGGAGGAAGTGAAGAAGAAGAAGAAGAAGAGGGGAAGGGGTGGAAGTGGAAATGGGTTTGTTACCTTACTACTAAAGGAGAATGAACTTCATTTGAAAATTAGTTTCTAACTCTGGTAACCATTTCCTTCATACCCCCACTCGTTGAAGGAGGTGAGCCTGGGGGTAAAGGGTGATGGTAGTGAAGGAGGGGGGTGGGGTGGAAACATAGGCGCAGGATTTGTAACTGAGCCAGGACACTGAACAGTCTACGGTGTACTTATACGGGTTAGAATGAGCGAGAGGGGGAAGAATTATCCTCCGTTTACATAAAACATGTGTTTGTGCGCGTGCTCGCATGCATACAGGAAAATGAGGATAATACAGCGTGTGAATATTATAAATAGTTTCACATAGAAACATATAGATCAGGGAGCGGGGTCGGTTGTACCATTGCTTATCAATCATATATAAGCTTTCAACGGCGGCTTATTGAGGGCCATGTGGATATTT
Organism: Timema poppense; assembly: GCA_902141375.1. Lineage (NCBI taxonomy): Eukaryota > Metazoa > Arthropoda > Insecta > Phasmatodea > Timematidae > Timema > Timema poppense. The sequence goes on from CABFOV010000230.1 coordinate 233,440, forward strand.
AAGCTTCAAAATCAGTGCGTGAACCATTTGGTAATTTCCACGTGAGTTAAATAATTCTAATTAAATCGGTTTATTGTGGACAGAGCCTATTCGGTTATCTTGCATAAATGATCATACAGGAACTCGCCAAAAATAGTTTAGGGTGCTTAAAACATTGAAAACCTATATATAAATATATATATATACATATAATATATATATATAATATATTATTCTTAAGCCAACAACCCGAAGGTTGGTTTGATGTGATTGCTATCCATCCGGCACTGGGAATGCACTCAGCCTTTCGGCTGGTTATTGCGGCCTACACCATCTGGTACAAATCCCGTGTAGGGCCTACGGGGGGAGTTACGGAAGTATGGTGGTTTCTTGTTGTCTTCCAAACCGAATGTCTACGAGTGACCGCGAAAGGGCCTGCCAATTTTGTCGGGAAAGTTAGTTTCTCATACCTTGACTTCCAGGGTTCTAATACATTCCACAATCGACTTGTGACCGGTGGTTTTACTTTCCTTCCAGGCGAGGTTGTAATACGCATTGTTATCGCTTAAGAAAAATCCATCGTCCTAAGCTGGGCTTGAACCCACGAACATTGGGTCGTGAGGCGAGCATTTTACCCCAAAACCACCAAGGTCTACATAAACTACATGTGTGTGTGTGTGTGTGTGTGTGTGTTTGTGTTTTTTCCCCGTCTGTCTTAAATTATTGTTTGTACTTAGAATGGAGAGGTGCTCACAAATTATTGAGATATATTTTAGAAACAATTACTCTATTATTGCTGCTCAAAGAGCGTACTGTTGTTAAAACCATGTTAACTTCACCCCATCAGGGCACACAACATCTGTCGCTGTGTAATACTATTCAGGTGAAACATTACGGGGAAGGAAATAACTATAACAGACCACGAATATCAAGAACGAAGGAATATTTTGCATAATCCACAAACATTTTGCAAGGTGATGTTCTTTAGATGTTTGGGTTGCTGAAACCTCCATGGGGTGCATTTTTATAAAAGTCATTAGGTGCCATTCGTAAAAAGATTCATCTTGCGCAAAGATTTGTGGCATACAACTACAGTTTTCAAGAAAAGTTGTGAATGTGTTTGCTGAGGTGAACAACGTTTTTACACTAATGATGTGGGATAAGACACATGTACACTTAGAAGGTTTAGTTTATATATATAAGACTCTGGAATTTGGCCCAGACTGTATGGTGTGTAATTATGCATGACAGAGTAGTCGGCCTTTTATTTATAAAAATGGCAAAGTTATGACAGTAATTGTAAATAGTGAAATATACCGTCACCTGATTCATAGCGTTCTGAGACTAGCTCTGCAAACCACTAGCTGTGGTTTCAACAGGATAGATAGAGCCACTTGTCACACAGATATACTATGATCAAGTTGAATGAAAGCTTTGAAAATTTAACAATCTCATAATCTCACATAATTGTGACGTCAACTGGACCGCAATTTATCCCGACCTAACGGAACCTGATTTTTTTTTTCGCCCTATGGGGGGGTAGTAAAGGGGCATAAATATATATAACCAATCACTACATGAGTTTAAAAAGAATTTAAGAAAGGAAATCCCTGGAATGGGTCTATAAACTTTACGCAGTTTCATGGACAATGTTCTTTTGAGAGTTGTGCATTGCTTCACACGGTCAATATTTAACAAATACTGTGATAAGTTTATTAAATGTAAGCACTCATATTACTATAATTATCATAGCATTAATATAAGTTTGAATTAAATATTAAATGAAGATCCATGAAATAGGGAATTAGTTTAGCAATGCACTAGACTGTCGTTTTACAGGACGATTAGGGCTCTACCCTCGTACGGTTGCACCAGGGATAGTTTTTCACTATGGATCTTGTTTTTCTAGCTAAACGCTAATGTGGATGCACTAATTCTAAAATCACCGTTCATAATCTTACCACCCGGATACAAGTTTAACTACACTTAAGTGATAGAGATATGGAAGTTAGATATTGAAGAATCATACACGTATTTGCGTAGAGGAAAAGTGGGAAACCATTTAGAAAAATATCAGTTCTTCTGGCTGGGATTTAAACCTAGGATTCCTCTTTCATCTGGCAAGCTTAACGTTTAGTATACGGTTCCACCAAGGCGCGTATTAATATGTTGGCATACGTAAAACAGACTGACACGTTTTACGGTTTAGAACGAACCGTGTGTGTAAATGGACATGGTAAGTAAGAAGTAACCTTTAAAAACAAAGTTCACGAGCTGATAGAAATAATCGTGTCTAGTAGCGTCTATATTAATAAAATGAATAGTTTGTTTTTTTGTCTGTTATGAGTATTCCGTGATATCTACCCCAAGCAGAGGTCTGGAATTTAAACATTAGTAACCCCTACGCACAAACAGGTGCATCTCGAAACAGGAATTTTAGAATTTGCATTAGATTTTTTTTTAGTTAATTAAAAACTGAGTCAGAATAAATAAAATTAATAGTTCGTGTTTTTCAAATATTTGAGAACTTTCTACAGCCGTAATTAATGACTTTGATAATTTATTATTCCAAGTTCAGAAATGGTGCACCAAACCGTAACCCACTCAGAGTGCAGGGGGCGCTTGTGTAACTGTAGGGGATTATTTTCCGTCCAGTATCAAAAATTCTGCTTATTAACATAACCCAATTAATGAAAATGGGATTCATCACTTTACAGCATTATAGAGTTCACTGGTACATTTTCGAGAATAGCGTGGCAAGAAGCGACACGGTTAATCCAGTCACGTTCATTTAGCTTCTGTAAGACCTTCATTTTGTACGGATGAAAATGTAAGTTCGCATGTAAAATTCTCCTACATTTCAATCATAAATTCCTAACGCAGCATCGCTTTTAATAGCTAAGTGTCGTGGAGATAGTGTAAATGTCTTTCTCGCTGATTGAATGTTTTCGGGAGTTCGAACGCTTCTTGGTCTACCAGATGGTTTCTTCTTCAAAGCTAAACCTGTAACTCTAAAATTTGACACCCATAACAACATGGTCTTCTTATCAGCATATCAACCTAGCCTAAGGTTTGTACGAAATAATCGCTGTGTGGTTATGACAGAATCAGCATTTTAAAAATAAGTCTCAATAACGAACGCACGATGTTCACCCCTCCATGCCATGATGGTAACTGAAATGGTAGATTATTCTCTACATAATGGCGTACCTACGTCACGCCTCGTACTATTAGCGCGCCACCAGCAGCGGCAGGAAATAGAGAAGATATTTCTGCCGAGACTTGTATAAACATTTACTAAACCCTCGTAAGCAGTGGCGTAGCTAACATTTTGAAGAAAGGGAGACTGAAATATAAACTCCAGCTGATGGCTTCGTAATATTATTTTAATCACTGATATTTGTTAGCACGACACGTAAGATTATTCATAATGACACAATAAATATTTACTTACATATTTACCAGCTTTTCCTTCCATTTTAAAAGTTATATAGAAAATATATATTTTTTATATAATTTGAGCGTACACGTTACACTTCAGAGTGAAAGTTAAAAGTAAATAACAACATTTTTAGAAAGCTTCAAAATTCTCAAACTGGATAGCCACATGATTTCTCATGAATATACCATAATTTAAAAAAAAATCTTATCTTTATTGTTTAATTCACCTGTAATTAATTGTGTTCTTTGTACGTTAAATAATTATTACTAAAGGTTTATGTGGCCTACGTGACTTATCTGTCAAGAGTGTCCTGTTATTTCATGAAAACCTTTTCTCTTCATTATAATGTTTGTTAGATAATACCACTGTGCTTATGACAGGTTGATATCACCATGTGAAGAAAATTAAACACAACGTTTATATAGAAGCAATATTTGATTTATTTTAATTCAAAAATAGTTTGTTATAAAAACAGAAAAAACACTTTTCTTTTCTCACGTTCCCTATAAGCCCAATTTGAGAGATGATTTCGGCTCTGGACCACGAAAGACCACAGCCAGCCACACATACATACAAATGGCATCTTGAAAAACGCTTTTTCACTTTCAGGTGGTCATGAAACATCGACATTTTACAAATTTTTGGGTCCAATTTTTATTCTTACAGCCTCAATACTTCTCTCTCCGAGAAGTCGAAAGAAAGTAAAACCATTCTATCTATTCAAATTTTAGTGCATTATAATATAATAGCCTTTTACTGTGAATTGATTTATAAACCTAGTTCCCTTATTTGTATGCGGGTCGCTTACGTTTTGCTGTCTATGAATAATAATTATTGGAGTCATCCAATACAATTTCATCGATCGCGTTCTGATCGGTTTAGTATCAGTGTCCAATGTCCACGATCCAATTCAACCAGCTTAAGAGACCATTATCAATTACCGCGGCGACTCAATTGGATGTTGAAATAGTCAAATGTGTATATATACATATAATTATGTTCAAGTAGTCAAATTATTATTAATACATATATTGTTGAAGCTGTCAAATGGATGTTTATACTCGCACATGTATGTTGTAGGGATCAATGGGTATTTATACATATCTGAAGTAGCAAAATAGGTGTCAATACATGTGTGGTTGAAGAAGTCAAATTAGTGCTAGATCATTTAAACAGTCAAATAAGTATTTATAATTATATGTTATATTAGTTAAATTTATCAGCAATGAACTTGAGTGCGACAAAAATAAAAATATGCTTAAAGTTAAAAAAAAAAAAGTACCTACATTAATATAGTTCTGTATTTTGTATATTTCAGTCTAACGTTGAGTATAAACCATTAGTGTTTGTTAGAAACATCTATTAATTTATTAGGTTTTCAGAAGGTTGCATGGTAAAAAATATTCTTGTGGAACCATTTGCTTTATATTTAGGGCTACCTAATAATAATGTTATGTTCACAAAAGTCTTTAGATATTCAAATAATTAAAATAATGTTTTCATGCCATTTCTGATCTGAATGATATACATTCTTGTATTTTTTAGCTTAGTATTTGGGAGAAAGGGAAGCGAAACACTGCTGCCAACTTCAAAATGACCAAAATTTGAATGTTTTGCTAACAGAGACCTTTTAAACACTCGGTGCCACGATTGAATTCGTATCTTTGTTTATTTTGGGAACTAGAGCAAAAGTTAAACTGACAGGAAATTACATAGTCCTGTCTCAATGACAATTACCCATGACAGTCACGTTAAAGGTATACCACTGAGGTTAGTGAGGTAGGGAAGAAGAGGAGAGCCTGAGAAAGCATCACATATCACATAGACTTACACTCCCAGCAATAATACTCTTGAAAGTTTTCATATAAAGAGGGGCTATCGAACCATTTTCAAGGTTGATTTTATTATGACACGTTTTTCCTTCGTCCACTACTTCATAATAGTTTTATTAATTTTAATCTATGAAACAGTAAATATTATTACAGATAAAAATTATATTCAAAGGAGGGCCGATCTTATGACTACCGGATAAATACTGAGATTGGGAGGTTAAAGTTAGCGACCAGATAAGCTACGGCTACGCTAGGCCGGTCTGCACCGCTAGGCCGGTCTGCACCGTTCTGCACCTCACAGGCGTGGACGAATTGTCGAGAGAGCATTCATCTGCACTTTTGCGGTGCGGTACGGAACGGTCCGGCGGTGTAGTGTAGCCACTTGCTCCCGAATATCGTGGACGTCGGGAATCTCCGTAAATGTTTGGTAGTTCCCGGATTGTTTTGTCATATCAACCACGAAACCGGGCACGCTGGATCGTTGTGGTTAGCTCTGAGTTAAGTTTGTTCGCTTTTTACTATTTAAAAATAAAATGCCTTTTAAAGAGATGGATGACGAGATACTTATAATTTATGTACAAAGAGTACAAAGAACTCTATGACCAATCAGACTCTAGGTGTATGAACAATGGTAGGAGATTAAGCATTTGGGAATAAATAGGAAACCAAATGAATGTTTCAGGTAAGTGCTATATTTTAATTTGTTAAAACCGTATTATTAATACAACAGAGAAGACATTTTTCAATTTAATTAACAAAATAGTGGGATTAGTAAAACTAAAATAACAAAAATGGCAATAACTGAACGGGTTATTAGAAAAATTGAGAAATGAGCAGTTTCCCTCAAACTTTCAAACAAACTTTCCCACCATAATATGATTTGTTTCAATCAACATTATTTGATAAAGAGCCGCCACTCAGCTACGTTTTATGGTGGAAGTCTATCTCTCCCAAAACAGTATATTTTCATTACAATAACTTCACGTTATCTTGGGGGTTTTTTCCCCCATGCCTTCCACAACACTATTTCCGGAAGTTCCGTGCATGCGCATCATTTTAATCCTTCCTTCACATCCGGCGCAGTACGGTGCGGCAAGTGTAGCCACTTGCTAGAAATTCTGTGCGGTGCGAAACGGTGTGGACCAGTCTAGTGTAGCCGTAGCTTGGAGGTTATCAGCCACTTGAATATGTTAGGCGTCTTGTGAACTGAGTTTATCTGCTGGATAGCTATCTGTAGGATAAATATATTTTTATACAGAAAACGCAAGGCTGGTACGGTTTTTACTGGTACGCGCATGCGTATAAACCCTGCTGCTACCGCTACAACCTGGCTAATGGCTACAACGCTCAACATTTGATAAATAATAAAATAAAATGAGTGCGAGGAAACAGATGGCGTCACGTGGGCTCAGAAGATAGGTTGTCTTGCAAATACCTATTTTTGTGTCTGCCAAAATGTGGTCAATAGTTTGGTACAACATTTACAAAATTTCATTTATTGTATTCGTATTTAAATAATTTGTTCTTTTATAACTGTAAAAGCAGTTTGTCAGTTTTTATAAAATTGGGAATTAAATGTTCTAACTGTATAATATATAGTAAGAGCCTGGGCCTGTGCCTACTAAATACGTGAACCAATATTTTAACCTAAAAAAGATTCTGATAGGCCTCATGATAAAAGTTATCAGGTACTTAAACTTACTGATAAAAATGGGATTGATAAATACATTTTATCTGGCAGATAAATGCTGTCTGTCGGTCATAAGATGCACTTAAAAACTTATCGACCATATCAAAATATTTATCTGCCAGATTAATATTTATCCAGGAGTCATAAGACTGGCCCTTAGGCAAATAAATATTTGCAAACAAACTCCTAATCAGTGCTGATCTTTAACAAATTAGAATGTATGTTAAGTTCTGATAGAAGAAATGTATTTTTCAATTGATGTGACAATATTTGAATAACCTGAGACTCATTATTTTTTCATAAAATTAAAAATTGATAAAATAATAAAAGGAAAAATTAAAAAATGAGAACCATCGTGGGTATATAGCTCCAGTAGAGATTGTATACGTTGTCTAGGATACATTATCTTTCCTCCAAAAATGTATTATGACCAAATTTATTTCGGCGTTTTCAAAGATGACATCAGAAAGAAAACTCTAGTAAAAACATATTCATCCCAAGTCATTCCGCTGGAATTTAAAAAGAAACTTCTAGATCACGCATGCCTCCACACTGCCCCCGCAACAGACAATACCAACGTGACGGTGACTAGAGATGAACATTTTCCGGGAAATTTTCTGCAGTTGTGACTTGCAGTGGAGGGGTTAAATTGTAGAAGTGACACTTAGAGCCTATATTAGACTTCAAATATAGGGTGTGAAGAGACGAGTTGGTTATAATAACGGGGGAGGGAAATGAAGGTAGGGGAAGGGAAGCTACAAAGTAAGGAGTATAAGGGGGAGACAAATATCGGGTCAAACTTAAAATTATTCTAATTAACTTATTTATGGTAAAAAATTAAAGTATGATTTATGAACATAACGAGTTTACAAAGGCTGGCATTCATTTGTTTATTTACTACTTTAATTTTTAGCACCACGTCTTTCTACCGTTTCGGGTTATACGCTTATGTATTGATTGTTCTAATGTGTTAGGGATGGGGAAGGTTGATTTTAGAGTAATTGCACTCGTAATTGCATGATAGAGGAAAACCTTTAACAAAAAAAACCACCCTCAGTGCACACGACCGAGATCGAATTCCAATCTCCTTGTCATCAGCAGTCTAGTCTATTGCGAGAGTAGCGAGTTAGACTGTGCTGCCACCGAAGCAGGTGTTACTTTACTAGTACTACTACTACTACTACTACAACTAATAATAATAATAATAATAACACTACTACTACTACTACTACTACTACTATTACTACTATCCCTATCTTGTGTGACCAGGTGGTCTAGGGGTAAAGTTTCGGACTTCTGTGCTGAGGGTCCGGGGTTCAATCCTGGGACTCAGCACAGATTTATCTGATTGCCTAACCCTTCCTTCACCTCTGACAAGACGTGTACTAATCACAACTTGTGAATGTGTGGAATTCCAGGTCTCCACCTTAGTTCGGATTCCACGTTAAACTATAGGTCCTCCATTTCATCTCACAATCACCCTACCATTACACGTTAGCGTCAGTGCGTATAACCCGAACGGATAGTAAGACGCGGTGTTATTAGTAATATTATCACTACCACTTATTATCATTACTGTTATTATTATCCATCTAATCAGTTGAAATTTTTTACATAAGTAAAAGTTGAAAATGTTCCTGAAATAATATAGAAAGAATTTCTAAAGCGGAAAATTTTCCGTTTCAGATCTTTATCGGTGACGTAATTTCAGACACTACACCTGCGCAGAGTTATTTATCACTAATAAACAGCACACGCGTATCATTCCCCTTCCAGGCGAGACCAATGTAGCCTATACGTGTTAGTATGTATATGTATAAATGTGTGTGGCGGTGACGTAATTTGAGGAAGACGTGTTGCAAGTAAGTTTGGTCCTGTAGACTAGAGATTTAATGCACTGTCTAGAACAGGCATGCCCAACTATTCCCCGACTGAGGGCTGCGTAAGTTCTTAGGGAATCGGCTGGGGTCCATACATGAGATTTATAATGCCTAATGCCCAAATACAATACATGCGCTCACATACACCCAAACCCACCCATACATTCAGTACACAAGTAACATTATAATTGTGGTACTGGAAACTCCATAGAAATTAGCTAAAATAACCTAATTTGTTGTGTTTTTTTCTGCAATTTTAAGTATTTAAATTTGAGCTGGTGAACCGCACTTAACAAACTTGGAGGCTTCAAGCAGCCACCTGCCTCGGTGGCGTAGTTGGCAAACGCGCTTGTCGTGTTGAGCTCGACTGCTGAGGACGGGGAGATCGAGGTTCGAATCTCGGTCGGGTGATCTGGGGTGGTTTTTCCTAAATGATTTTCCACTCTCCCTCCACGCAAATACGGGTTCACTTCCTCCACTTCCTCTAATTCAAACTTCCCAATTCTTAATCCATTAGAGTAATTAGTAATTAAAGCGTATAACCCGAACGGATAGTAAGACGCGGTGCTAAATATTATTATTATTATATTATTCAAGCAGCCCGTGAATTGGACATAATTAGTAATGTCTCCGGGAAAATGATTGTGTGGGGAGACTTGGAGTGTAAGGGGAAAGGGAGAACTTCTCCTTGGAACAAATGAATGTAAAGTAACAGATTAAGTATTTTTCCAAATCTGTAATTTCACCGATAAAATTATATAAATATTAAATTCTCAGCGTTTCTAAGCCTAGATTCATCCTCAAATCATATTTCTCTTTTCGTTGACAACTATGAAACACCCGAGTAGAGCTGAGTTGCGCCATATATTTTCACTCAAATAATTAATCAAATATTTTATCTATGTAATTTTATTATTTATTTTAGGCCTAGGCTTAGTCAATTAGCGTTTGGGATTGCAGCTATGGTTGGTTCCGTATCACACATTCTTAGTCTGCCTCAGCGCCCCGGGTGGATATTTTTTTAAACTACAGTGGGGTTTTAAACAAAGCCTCTCATGCGTGACTGGTCACTGTCTAAACCCCTACGCCTCAATAATCATACGCTCGAACTAGACTTGTTATCGGCGTGCTCTAACAAACGCGAATATGCGTGTCACAACGTGTGAGCAAATGTAACATTTATTACATCATGTTCGAAAGGAAAATGCAAAAATAGTATTGTGGGTTTATATATCTTGGACGTACTGTACTTATAAAATAAATCAAGATAAAAATATATTCACTAAAAATTTAGTTACTATGACTAAAAAAATGCTAAAATTTGTATAGGGGTTTCCGTTTTCCAACAAATACTGATTAATTAAAAAATGGAGAGTTTAAAAAAATGTAGATTAGAAAAAAATAGCATAAAATGTATAAGAAAATGGGAAAATGTTATGTTTGACTAATGGTATTATTTTAGACATTTATTTCCTGTCTCTTTTTGTTTGGATCGTGTTTGACAGTTTAAACATTAGTATAAAGTATTAGTAGTCTATACATTCAACTCAGTATCGAGTATGTTGCCTTTGTTTAAATAGGTAAAATAGTTCAAATCATAAGCTTAGCATTATTATTATTAGCACCGCATCTTACTATTATTATTATTATTATTATTATTATTATTATTATTAGCACCACGTCTTACTAACCGTTCGGGTTATACGCACTTACGCTAATGTGTAATGGTAGGGTGGTTGTGAGATGAAATGGAGGACCTACAGTTTAACTTGGAATCCGAACCACGGTGGAGACCTGGCATTCCACACATTCACAAGTTATGATTAATAAACGTCTTGACAGAAGGGAAGGAAGGGTTTGCAGTCAGATAAATCTGTGCCAGGACCAAGGATTGAACCCCGGACCCCCAACACTGAATTCCGACACCTTACCCATAGACCGCCAGGTTACCCCCTCATAAGCTTAGCAAATATTAAGGTAAAACGATCAGTGTTTTTACCGAGCACTTAGAATAATGTATGATGAAGGTATGTCAACCAGAAATGTTCCCTGTTTAAATTTGGACATAGTAACTTCTACCAGAGAGCTCTTACAATGTATCCAATGTGTGTGTGAGTGCGTACGTTGTATGTATGTGTTCGAGTGTGTGTGGGAGAATCGGGACTCCAGCGTCAGGTGGCCAGAAGTAAGACGAGAGAAGTGTAGGTCAGTTAATAGAGGAGAATGTGGTCGGGAATGAGCGGAGGGTTCTGGCCGGTGGGGGGTAGGGGGGGGGCTATAATAGCACAGTACTTGCGGCTGCGGACAAACTCGATCGAATGGAAGAACAACTTGGCAAAAGGGGAAGAAACGAAGATTCTTGTACGTAAGAAAAAATGCTGTGGTAAAAATAACAAACATAATAAAAAAATAATAATAATATGTCACTTGAAACAAAAATGTTAGTAGAAATAATTTGTATAAATGTTAGCTTTTTAAGAGTGTTTAGGATACATAATGGACGGACATATATTCACACACTAGTTCATTCGCTTTGTATTATTTGACGAAGATGTTCTGATAAAATTAGATTTAATATTGTTAGCTATTACCGGTGAGCACGCGAACGAAGGTGTCAATTTAGCCTAGTCTGGTTTGCCAGTGTTGGAGAGGTTGGGGTTAGGATGCATACAGGCTGTTTTAAAGTGTTTTGCCCTAATAGTTTTCCTCATTTATATCCCATTAGTATAAAACATGCAGATAACCCAGATAAGTAGTAAGACAGAGCATGGTTTGATCTCAGTCGGGCGTACTTAGGATGGTTTCCCACTCTATCTTTCTCCACGCAAATGAGGGTGCACTTCCTCTAAATTCAACCTTTCTAATCTCTAACCTACTAGCGTAATTAGTACATAAGCGTATAGCCCAGACGGGTAGTAAGACGTGGTTATACCCCGACTGAGTGGCGTAGTCAGCTAACGCGCTAGTTTCGTGTTGAGCTAGACTGCCGAGGACGGGGATATCGAGGTTCGATTCTCAGTCAAATGAACTGGGGCTGGTTTTCCCTAAATGGTTTTCCATTGTCCCTCCATGCAAGTGTGGGTTCACTTCCTCTAAATTCAACCTTCCCAAATCCTAAACCATTAGCGTAATTAGTACTTAAGCGTATAACCCGAACGGTTAGTAAGACGCGGTGCTAAAAAAAAAAGTGATAATACGCGGATTATATACCTGGCTCCCCAGGTAAAGTTAGTACAGACAGCCCCACAAGGTGTATGCAGGGCAAATTATGGTATCGCCTGGTTCTTATTGCTCGACATTCCCAAAGGCTGGTTCTGGGATTCCGTCGTGGGGCTGACCACAACACGTCCCCCCTCTCGTTCCGGAATGTGGTGGTATTCAGGGAAAGTATTGTCGATACAGTCACGGCATGAGCCCTGGAAACTGAGAAATATATCAGTATAAGCGATAGATGTTCTGATAGTAAATATAGAATTTGATGGCCTATCAGTTTTCAAAGGCCCTCCACTAGCTTTGGTAAAAGCGTCAAGTTGGATTTACCATATGACCCTATTTATTAGCAGCAGGAATATAAGGGTGTGGTAATAAGTATGTGTCCTGTTAGTAATAAAGATAATTTTCTACAAATAAAGCTTAATAATACATGCGCTTACTAATAATTGGAGATTAGGTTTTGTTATCTTGGTTGTTATTATAACTAACCTGTCGTAGACAGGCCTAAACATTGGTTTATGTTTAAAATGGTAGAGCTTTATAAGTGTGGCAAATGTAGTTCAATAACTTTTTAGAATATTTATGGTATTTTAATCTCAAATTTTTTTAGTTTGTTTAAAAGATTTAATTTTTTTACCGCGTACACAACCAACATTTTTTAATTGAAAATGACAAGTTTTTGTTTTCGAAGATTTACTGTCAATTTTCGTAAATCCGTGTAAATTTATCAAGATGGTGAGAACGCCTGACAGATTAGGACATATTTTTAATTTTAAAGTTAGAAACTATTTTATTAATTGATACCTTCAACATCAAGGTCATTAACCACTATTAACCACTTATTTTAAAGGGTGGGGATTGAAAGGGAAGCGTATAAGAAATACAACTACATTAGTGTGGAGAGAGTATGAGAAAACCAAAATGGTTAAATACCTTTGTAACACCCAATCTAGAGCAGCCGGCCAAGATTTGAACCTCGACCTTCACGTTACTAAGAATCCAATTTACTTCAAACGTGTTGCCTTATACAATCTTATAACTGGTGTATTATGAATTAAGGATTTCTCTATTAGATAGCAAATTTTATTTTATAATTAGTATGTTACATATATTCCGACACCCTAGCTCAGTTGGTAGCGTGTTTGCCTACTATGTTTAGGGTCCCGGGTTCGAATCCCGGCATGGTCAAAAATATATCATAGACGAAATATGTGTTTACCCTTTCATAGTGATGAATTAACGGCCTACGACTGTCTGTTGTGCGTGTCCTAGTCTTAAGATAGATTTTAAAGCATACAGGCCTAGGAATTTGGTAGTGGAAAACATATGGCTTGGATAAAAAAAACTAACCCAAGTCATAGGCTGAAAACAGTAATGGATGTAAAAAAAAGTATTATATATATCATACTATATATATATGTATGTATGTATGTGTATGTGTGTATATATATATGTGTGTGTGTGTTGTTTTATTTTCTTCCTGACATAAATTTAAATAAAGGTAATTTGAAAATGGCTGAATAGTTATTATTAATTTTAGAGCTGTTCAAAGTTGAAGCCAATTTCTTAAATACCTCTCGTCCTCGTTTATTGTGAATAAGCACACAAATCCTTACTAATTAACATTGACTTCAACGTTGTTCCTGTGGGTGTGTCTGAGTGAAACTGAACCAGTGAATTACACAGTTGGTTAACTTAAGATTACTCGTGAAGAACTGGCCGCTAAAGTTATCGCAACCACGGCTCGTGGAAGTTAATAGCCTGTTAAAGTTTGCAGGGCAAATATTGATTTTTAAATTATAATATTTTGCGCCAGAAGATAACGTCAGACACCACAGAAAAAGTTTATTACAATTTTAAGTAAATTATTCACTGGCAGATAGCTGTAAGCACGCATACAGTAGCTCAAACTAAGAAGGAAAGGTTAGATAACTGACAAGGGAAACTAATTTATCGCTTTTCAAATTATAATTTCCAATAGTTTCTCCAGTTGGATTGTTTCTTTCCTATTAATTTACCCAGCTTGATTCTATAATTAGTTAATCTACGTCCCTTAAAGCTAGTAGCTAATTCCCTGGTAATCAAAACATCAAACCTATCTAAATTTAAATAAATAAATTTGTGCTATGTTACTTTACTTTACATCCATTGCTGTTAGCAGCCTATGGCCTGAATCAGTTTTTTATTCCAGCCATGCTCTATATGTCTTAAACACGCCTTGGTAGCGTAGTTAGCTAACGTGCTAGTTTCGTGTTGAACTTGACTACCGAGGACGGGCAGATCGAAGTTTGAATCTCAGTCAGGCGAACCGAAGTGGTTTTCCTAAATGGTTTTCCACTCTCCCTCCACGCACACACGAGTTGACTTCCTCTAAATTCAACCTTCCCAATTCCTAAACCATTATCATTGTTAGTACTTAAGCGTATAACCCTAACGGGTAGTAAGACGTGGTGATGATAAATGATTATAATATAATAACAATATTAATAATATATATTCAATAGTAACTTAATACATTAGATTATAAGGCATATATTTTTATTGTTAATATTGTTATTATTATTATTATTTATCCAACCGTAAAAATTATTTGTTGGGACAAAACTTTTTAATTTGATATTTGATAACATGTTATTAACTTTATGATATTTTTAAAATTTTAAATAATTTTACTGCCAATTATTTCTACTATTATCGAAAGGTAGATGATCCATAAAATAATTTTACCCAAAGATAAAATTCTGTTCATTTCATCGGAGTTTTTGTAGTCTAAAAGAATACTTTTAAAGCGAGTCGTTACGATGTTTTCAACAACTTTCCTTTAAAATGTATCTGTTAAAATTCTAACTTGAAATATTAATATTCTTAATTTTGAAAGAAAGGAAAACTACACCGTTATTAATGCTATTTACGATATTACTGAGGTAATCAAAACGTGGAAACTTCCTTTATGGTTCCTGTACAAAAAAAATAGTATTGTTTTGAAACACTTTAAAACATTGGAACCCATCCACTTACCTTTTATAAGTCCCATAAAAAACTCTTCTCCACAAAGAAATATTTATTTTTTATTTTTTTAAAGAAGGAAATTTACAGTAAATAGACTACGTTGAGTTGTTTTGGAAGTTTCTCTGGAGTAGAGATGCAATAGATCAGACTACGTAAAGTTTAGTTTACCGGTCTGGTTCTGGCAATGCAGTATCTCTTAAACTTATTTGTAGTGCAACATAAATTGTAAACAACTTCAGTTTTGTATACTTTTTACATATATAATATATTCTTTTGCAACGTTTCTCTCTCTTCGAGGGTCGGAGTAAGTATCAGAAACATCGTCATTTATATATATATATTTTGTTTTTTGTTCTTTGATCTGACGTCACAACTTTTACTATATCTCACCTTTCCCAGCATTATTGTCTTCTTTCAACTTTTGTTCTTAACTCTATTAAAGTATTTTCTTTCCTCTCTCTCCCAATTTTGTCTTACAATTTATATGAAATATTAAAATGATACATTTATGAAAAATCTGTTATTTTAAAATAATGTTGTGGTTACTACAAATACATTTAAAAACTGTTTTTCACAATTTAGATAAGGCAGGAATAAGCTAGAAACTATTCGAATTAGTTCATTTTTTTATTT
>CABFOV010000231.1:0-14335 GCA_902141375.1 Timema poppense
CAATCACCCTACCATTACACATTAGCGTAAGTGCGTATAACCCGAACGGGTAGTAAGACGCGGTGCTAATAATAATATTTTGGGCAGAATTTCTAACAAATCTCGGCCAACAAGTTTGATCAAAAGTGGTAACGTTCACAAATTCTGTCCCCGAAGGTGCCCCCGCTCCCTCACCCCTCCCTCTTTCCCTATCTCCATTAATGCCCTTTCAGTGGATAGTAAAGAGTCTATGAATTCCGAGTGAATTCTGTAACACAAAGGCATTTCTAATTTAGGTGGCGGTGCACTGTTGGACCCCCTTTTGCAAATCCCTTCACTGTTCCTGTCTCTCTCTTTCATTGCAACTTCCGGTAAGCTTCTACATTCTCAGTCAGATCATTTATGTATATCTTATCCTCTTTTTTTTGTTGCAATTGTTGCCTTCTACGATATTTTTCTTTACAACTTTATCTTTATTCTGTTGTTCCCATGAATGCATTTTCTTGTCTTTTCATCTATCCATTTTTCCTTTTAGTTTTTTTTATCTATCGCTATAATATTCCCTTCTACTTATTCTCTTTCTCTTATATTCCTGGTTCTCCTTTACTCTCCTGTCATCTACAGCTTCTCTCCATCTTAGCCCCATTAAACTCCCCATTTAACCCTCCAATTGTTGAATCCGCTCCTCCCTAACTCACCCTCCGTACTCAAGATTATTTCTGCTCGAAATCAATGCGAAGTCTTCTTGAAGCTCAAAACCTGCCAAGTCAGGAAGGGGGAAGTAATTTGAGGGCTCTATTGGCCCCATTTCTGCTATTCACAATAAATCTCTACTTCGGTCCAATTTGTCGTGGAATAATTACGGGGTTTTCATTGGAAGGGAAGTCTAGAATACCTCCCCCACCCCTCATACCCTCAAATTCATCTTCAGGTTAAAAAATGTATTTAAAAATAAATAATTTTTTGTGGGTTACTCTAAAATTAATTAGTTCCTTTTCGTTTTACTTAGTTTAAAAAAAATATCTGCCTGCTGATTTGTAAAGAACAATTCACCACACGCCTTTCTTACTAATCTACTGAAACCGGGTTGATTTAACTTTTTCTAGAAAGTGTTTAACTTTATGAACTTATTTTGGTATTTTAAGGAAGATATTTCCTGCATGAAATTGTGTGTGGTTGATATAAGAATGGCGGAATATCTTATATTTGTATGTTTTAATGTTTAATGTTGTGATTACAAAATTGTTCAAGCTTAAGGTATTTTATTCCGCCTTTGTAACAACAATACAATCATTAGAATTATATCTTTTTCCTAAGTCAATGACCCGAAGGTTGGTTTGATGCGATTTATATCCATCCGGCGCTTGTCATGCACTAATACTGGTCAGTGTTGCCTGCACCATCTGGTAAACACCCCATACACTAAGTGCGTTCAGGAAGTGCGGGGGATCCCCATTTACTATCACACTGAAATTATATGAGCTAGTGCGAAAAAATCTATTAATTTTGACTTATAAGGTATTTGCATATTGCCTTCCAGGTTTAATTTACATGACACAATAGACATGGGACCAACGGCTTTACTTATCTCCCGAAGGAAGTTGTGCTACAAATTTCGATCGCTAAAGAAAATTATATCGACCTCGTCTGGGTTTGAACCCACAAACATCGGGACCTGAGTGGAGCACTTTCTTCAAAACCTCCGAGGTCGAGGTCTTGTTAAATTAAATCAATGGTAGCAACCCTAAATTTTCCATAGTGATACATTATTTGTTGCAAATAAAATAATTTTTAAAATTAAATTTTACATAACATTAATCGGTTTAATATTGCTTTTCTGTCAAAATGTGCTTATAAAAGTAAAATTAAGTGTTTTATTATTATGAGTGAAATGGATTTGATTTTAGAATAGATAGAACAAAAATAAACTCAGTAATACCCCGTTAATTCGCACTAATCTGGACAAAAGCTTGTTCAAATTAAGGTGGGAGTGTGGGAGACGCGAGAAAAGGTGTTTTTTACAGTTTTTATAACAAAACAAAAAAATTTGGTCAAAAAAAATAATCAAATATTGCTCGAGTAGAAAAAGAGAGTTTAAATTTTCTTCGCATGGTGACACCAAAAATTCTTGAATACCTGCCAAGAGCATATTAGCATTAAATGAAAACTTTTTTAAATGAAGAGAAAAGTTGTCATTGAATTCCAATATATTCTTGGCGAGTATTCAACAAAAAAAGGTTAAGAAAGGATACGGTGTTTGCCTTTCGGCTGCCGAAATGGCAAATGAGGGTTCACTTCCTCTAATTCAACCTTCCCAATTACTAATCCATTAGAGTAACTAGTACTTAAAACGTATAACCCGAACGGGTAGTAAGACGCGGTGCTAAATATTATTATTAATCTCGTTACATACGTTGTTGAAATACAACACTTGATATTATGACATTTGCAAATGGGTAATTATTTGGGGAAGTAAAAGTAAGTGAGATTGGTTTACCCACAAGATATCAATTCCCTAAAAAATGTTTTCTCTAATGAAAAGGAACAAACACCAGATACATCAGGGCTTAAGGATAAGCGTTTTTCATCAATTATGAAAGCTTCGTCCAACATAAGATTTAAAGCCTAGCATTCGCAACCTTTCTGAAAAAATATATACTTTCAAATATATGGGGGGAAAAATAAAATAAAAGATTAAGATTTAAAATCTTATATATTGATAATTTTCTTTTTATAATAGATAATACTAAGTCAGTAAACTGTTAACATAATATCCTGCTGTCAAGGAATATATCTCAGAATATACGAAACAACAGTTTTATCATCTGTTCTCTGTGGTTGTGAAACCTACAACGAGGAAAATAAATGTAGTGTGTTCGGAGACAAGGTTATTAAGAAGTTATTTGGTCCAATAGATGAAGAGAATACTGGGTAGGGGAGGGGGTTACACAATGATGATTTACATACACTGTACTCATCATAAAACATTGTTAGGTTAATCAAGTCTCGTAGATTACGGTGGGCGGGATATGCCGCGCGACTGGCAAACCCAATGGGAAGAGACCATTGGGAAGACTTAGACGCAGATGGGAGGATAAAATTAGAATCGAGATGTAAGAGATGAGGTTTAGTGAGGTGGACTGGATAGAACTATCTCAAGATAGGGATAGTGTGCCGTACGTTTGTAGGTGCGGCAATGAACTTTCAAGTTTCTAGTGCCATAGAGTAGGTAGCCAAGTAAAGAAAATTTTAAAATAAGTTTTTTTAAATTAAGATGGAGAAAATATTGAACTTTCTGTATTTTGGAATTTTAATGTGACCCTTATGAGTTTACACGCTTGAATTATCAGATGAATAACACGAAATATATACTGTAGTTTTAAATTTACAGTTTTTTTTACGGGACTTTAATGATTTCTTAGTTACATAAAAATACATTGCGTTGACTACAGCTTGTACATTTTAAGCATTTAGTGTCACTCATCAAGGTTAAAATCTAGGTCGGATGTACTAAGGGTGAATTTTCCAAAATAATTTTCCACTCTCTTACTCTCTCTCTCTTTCCACACAAATGCATTTACACTTCATCTAACTGGGATCCGGGGTTCAATCCTCGGTCTCGGCACAGATTTATCTGATACCAAACCCTTCCTTCACCTCTGACAAGACATCTAGTGAATGTGGGGAATGCCAGGCCTCCACCGTGGTTCGGATCCCACGTTAAACTGTATGTCCTCCATTTCATCTCACTATCACCCTACCATTGCACATTAGCATAAGTGCGTCTAACCCGAACGGGTAGTAAGACGCGGTGCTAATAATAATTCATCTAACTATAACCTTCCCATTCCCTAAAACCACTATCGTAAATAGCGAATAAGCGTATAGCCTGACGCGATACTAGAAAAAACTAAAACCAAAATACAAAACAATGAACACCTTGGGGTATAAACACAAATAAGTACTCATACATTAAATACAAAATCTAATACAGTAAAATCAATGTTTATGATGTGCTAGTCTCAAAATTGGCCATACAGAATATTAAATAAACTACTTAATAACTAAGAGATAAAAGCCACGTGATTTAAAGGCCAGATATTAAAGTTTGGTTTTTTTTAGTGGAAATTCGACGTCTGAGCATGTCACAAAGTTATTATTAAAAGTAACTGAAGAGGAAAAAAGGTATGGTGGCAGTTATCTGTTTGAAAGTTTGTTTATTCGCATGGTTACATTTCGTTAGAAAGACGGGGGCAAATTATAGATACTCTGCCCCGCTGAGCATTCACAGGCGCTCACTCAACATTTGATTTTTAGGATGACTGGTTTTTGGATTCCAATAAAAATGTTTCAGTGGCTTTGTGCAATTTTTTTTACCCGCTACGATCCTTTCTTATTAATAAAAACTTTTTTTTACCCACGATTATATGGGCTTATAGATGTTTCAATAAAGGAAAATACTCAATAAAAGGAAAATCGTTTAATTTATCTAAAATGAAACTACTTTTAATACATTTATAAGAAATATAATAATAATATTTAGCACTGCGTCTTACTAACCATTCGGGTTATACGCTTTAAGTACTAATTACTCTAATTGATTAGGAATTGGGAAGGTTGAATTAGAGGAAGTGAATCCGCATTTGCGTGGAGGGAGAGTGGAAAATCATTTAGGACAAACCACCCCCAGTTCACCCGGCCAAGATTCGAACCTTGATCTTTCCGTCCTCAGCAGTCGGGCTTAATACGACGACAAGCGCGTTAGCCAACTACGCCACCGAGGCGGGTGATATGTGAAACAACTAAACAGTGTGGGTAATTTTCTATGGCGTAATTTTAACTTTAGTTGTTCCATAATCTCTAAAGGCAAATTATTGTTCATTTATTCTTAATTTACCTTCTTACTTTAATCCGTTAACTTAAGTTGTGCTGGTAAACTTGCACCAAAAAACAATTTTTTCGGCAAAAATAATTTAGGTGACACTTTTAAGTTAAAGTTAATTATCTACTAAGAAGCTACCAAATTTATGCCAAGTTTGATTAAGATCGGTTAAAATATGTGTTTGGTCAACAGGAGAAAAGTAATATATACAACGTAAACAAGAGGACCTTTATATAAACTCTTTTGTTTTATAATTTTTGTTGTTGTAAAATTCTTACATTTTTTATCACCGCGTCTTACTACCTATTTAGTTTATAGATATATATGATAATCACTCAAATGGGGTGGAATATTGAAAAAAGAAGCATTTTAGAGGCAATTTACCCAGATTTACGTGGATGGAAACTGAAAACCATTGAGTAAAAACCATCCTCAGTAGACCCAACCGAGATTAGAACCCTAATTTCCCCATCATCATCATAATCATCATCATCATCATCAGTAGGCCAGTCTCACGCGAGAATGACTTCTTAGAAAATTCAGCCACTGGAGCGCTTTGTTAAGACTAGCAATACCCGCTTCGGTGGCCGCGTGGTCTAACGCGCTACTCTTGTAGTAGACTAGACTGCCGATGATGGAGAAATCAAGGTTTGAATTTCAATCGGATATATTGAGTTATTTTTCTCTCCCGAATTGGGTTCCCAATTTCCCTCCACGCAAATTCGGGTACACTTCCTCTAGATATAACTTTCCTATTCCCTAAACCATTAGAATAATTAGTACATAGACGTATAGCCCGAACGGGTAGTAAGACGCGGTGTTAAACAAAAACTTCTACCAATGGACCAAAGGGAAGCTGGAGAGATAAAGACGTTACAAATGGCAGATTAAAGACAAAAACATTCTTTCCTCGTTTTTCTAGAAGAAGGGGGGAGAAAAAAATTTGACATAATTTACAGGGGTTGATAATTGCAGTTTTATGGCACCGCCATGTTGTTATAGAAACGAATTTGTAGGGGAATGGAATGTGAGAATTATTACAAGGTTCTTTTCTCCCTTGTTCGCAAAGAGCTCCAGATTACAAGAAATAGGGGGAAAATAGACAGAGAGAAATATGTCTCGTTTGAGGGATATTCCATCGTCCTCTCTTAATCCTATCCGCACTGCGCCGACACTTCCCCGCATCTTTCAACTTCTTGGATTTATTTCCGAATAGATTGGAAGACTCCTTTTTCGACATCCGTCTCTTCGAACCCAGAACACGCCACTGACACGAGTTACAAAATAAGGCCGTCATATTCTCTCGCGGTTAGTCTTTCAGTGCGCAGATGTTTCCAAGATAATGGAATATCGCTCAACACATTTTTCTGTGTATTTTGTAAAAGTCTGAATTCTTACCACTAGCTAACATTTTAGTGTTCTGCTCAGAAGTCGAGTTGTAAAGTATTCCAAAGTGAACGACTGGAATTACGACATAAAAATCGTGTGGGTTCAAATATTATAACTAGTACCATAACTTACTACCCCTTCGTAAAATAAACATGACAGGGTTGCCAAAATTTTCTAAATTATGGACCTATCGTATCGTATAGTGGGGCCATCCATGCAAGGTAAACTTTCATGGTAAACGAAACGCACATCTTGATTTTTTTTTACTACGAAATTATTGTTACATTATGTAATTAAAATTATCTATTATAGTATCTTTTTACCAGTTTTTTTTTGTGTGTAATTTCACGAGGTGTACTAGAATCGGGTGAAATTTCCTGTAGGAGAAACGTCCTTAGGTGAATTTTCATCAAATATTTTTGCTTATCTTGGCAACGCTCCACGACACGCCCCTACTGATTTTACTGTAAACATAATCACCCTCGCAACAACACATTTTCTTTTATATACCATTTATACGGTTTCCACTTTTATAATATAGTCTTATCAATTCAAAACTCATTGTTTTTTATTTTGCTTCCTCTTTTAACAAAAATAAAAATAAAGAGCCTCACAAGACGTAATATTTCAGAGAAAAATATGGGTATTTGGTACAAGGGTTCGTCACTTTGATCTTTGCATCAATGTGGAGTTTATTTCATGCCCGAGCGCTTCTAGAAGCGGGCTTTGAAGACAATCATATTCTTATTAGTTTTGCCGTCGTATTGCAAGAATTTGCCTCCGGTTAAGGTAGGATGGAAGGTAAAGCAGTATTAAGGTCAGTAATTTTACAGTTTTAATAAAATATTATTATTACTAGCACTGCGTCTTACTACCCGTTCGGGTTATACGCACTTACGCTAATGTGTAATGGTAGGGTGATTGTGAGATGAAATGGAGGACCTACAGTTTAACGTGGGATCCGAACCACGGTGGAGGCCTGGCATTCCCCACACTCACAAGATGTCTTGTCAGAGGTGAAGGAAGGGTTTGGAAATCAGAGAAATCTGTGCCAGGACCGAGGATTGAACCCCGGAGCCCCAGCACAGAAGTACAACACCTTAACCCTAGACCGCCAGGTCACAATTTTTATAACAATAATAATAGTAAAAAAATAATCCAATAACTCAATGTGAAAGAAGCGTGTTACATTGTTTAGGGCATGTTGTGAGGATGAGTATGGATCGAGTGACGAAGCAGATATATGAAGGTAAAGTTTGTGAATCTAAAGGAAGGGGTAGGTCATGTAAAACGTCGCTAAATGTTGTTGATGAATGTGTGGGAAAGAGAAACATAAAGAGTTTTAAGCGTAAAAGAGCATGTTTAATTTGGTGTATGGATGTTGTTGAAGCAAAGAAAGTATGCAAGGATAGGGAAGTGTGGAGAAAGTTAGTGAGGATGGATTAAAGTATAGTGTTGTTTTTTGAGATACCTGCACAGTTTCTTGCTTGCCCCGCAAGGGAACGGTGTGATCAGGTATGTAAGCTATATATATAATTATGTAATAAAAATAATACTTTTATATCAAAATTAATGCAATATTTCTTCAGTAGAAATATTTATTTTAATTTTCTCCGCATGGTGATATCAATAATTCTTGAATATTTATCATGGGTATAGTGACATTAGGTGTGAAACTTTTTAAATGCGAATAAAAAGTCCTAATCGACTAACGCGGATGAGCATGACAAAATATTCAAAAACTGTAGAAAATTAAAATACACATATCTATTGAAGCCATGTTTTCTTTACCCGCTCCGGTGGCCGCATGGTCTAAGGCGCTACTATGGCAGTAGACTAGACTGCTGATAACGGGAAGATTGAGGTTCGAATCTCAGTCGGGTGTACTGAGGATGGTTTTTACAAAATTGTTTTCCACTCTCCCTCCACTCAAACGAATGCGGGTACACTTCCTTTAAAATCAACCTTTCTCATCCCTAAATCATTAGTTTAGTTAGTAGGTATACGTATAAACCCGAATCTCGATTTCCCCCTGTCATTAGCAGTCTAGTCTAACACGATAGTGACCCTTTATAGTTGAGACCATGGGGTCACTGAAGAAGGTAATATTTATTTTAATACGACGCAATTTACCTGTGAAATAAAAACAAAAAACATTATTCGGTAGCTTAGCAAGGTTGCCAATATTTTCTTGCGAGAAAATTACAGGTTTTTTTCCCAGGTTTTACAATAGTGTTTCGTATGTTTTTCTGAAATTGTATAATTAAATCTGTCTATGGAGGATTTATTTTTTAAAATGGGATTTTCATGGGTACAACAATGGCTAAGTATTATTAAAGCGCAAATCGGGCACCGCTATTTCTTAATTATTGGGGGACGAGGGAGGGGATAGAACAAACTAATTTTGACTTTAATTTATAAAATACAGATACCGTGTGAATAACACGAATGTTACTATAGCGAAATTAATTCTAGAAATCATATAAATAAATAGGTTATCTAAATCATTTATGCAGGTCTACAAACGTGATTTCATTTTTATGAATAAAATACTTCATTGTTTCTTTTACGGTAGTCAGAGTGCCCCTTTAGATTATTATGATTTCTCCTCCTTCTCACTAACAAAAAATGTATAGCGTTATTAAAATTAATACAATATAATATATTGTTTAGACCGTGCAGTTTAATTTTTTTTAAGCTTTTTTTTTTATTACAAATTCATAGTTTTTCCCTTAATATTTCACCAAAACCATGTGTTTTCTCTGGCTCTCCTAGTTTTCCAGATGAGTTTCAACCCTTCCTTAGTTGTGAATCTACCTGGCGCTGCGTCACGGACGCTCTGGCTACTGGACGCTTGAGAGACGCCGCTCGACTCGGTACTTGTCTGAGCGTCTTGTTGTTGACCTCTCAGACGGCGTCGCAATTTGGGCATGTCGAAAGGTAGGTCGTGCAGATCCACTGACGTAGCGCTCCCTGTCACAAGGAGAGGGGGAGTTTAAGATCAAAAACAGAGGGTAAAAATAATACAGTTCAGTTTTTTATTGGGAACGAAGGGTCAAACGTATATTAACAAAGCATGGGTCAAGTTTTTGTTGTTGTTGTTGTTGGTAGAGTATTGTTATTTTTAATGTAGGTATATATAATTGTATATCAAAACCATACTGAGCAACTATCTTAATATTTAAATTAAAATAAAATGTAATATAATTGATATATTGTTTACAAACTAGAACGATGATTTATGAAATATTACTGTGTGTACTACCATCTACAAATAAGTGAAATTCAATCGAAATATCTGTAGCCAATTTTGAACAGATTTATTTTTATTGTTTGTTAGCTAATGTAAAATACTCTTAATTAGTATGGTTCTTTGTAAATACTCAGAAGAAAAGACATAAATAATCTTAAATTCACAATACAAAAATTGCCAATCTGTTTAGGCTCTGTATAAGTTTACAGACATTCATATAGATGGATGGAAATTGTATGCTAATATTTTTATTTTTTTCGAAATATGTATAGTCCATTTACCCTAAAGATTGACAATTTTGCCTTGACTGATTACATTATGTCCCCCTATTATGTGTCATGCCATAGTGTAATACGTCAAGTTAAGCCTTTCAGGGTAAATTAAGTGTACATTTATGTTAAGATCTCTAGACGGACATACCTTAAGCTCAATAATTTATATATAATTCGTATGTACAATAAAGTAGAAATAAAATAGTTATTTTAAAAGCAGACAACTCACTATCAGTTTTGTATGAAGCCAGAGGATAAATAAAACATCAATATAATATATTTTTAAAAGTAATAAAGTTTTAACATACCCGAGGTATCTTGCTGCAGCAATCGCCTTCTTCTCAATTTGGGCATGTCAAAGGGAAGATCCGAAAAGTCAGCACTTTGCTGACTGTTGCTCTCAACGTTACCACCTCCACTCTCGCCACTGCCTTGACCTATTCCAAGCTTCAAGAACGAGAAGCCTCTGCAACCTTTATTTCCACCGCGCGATTCTATCGAGATACCACTGTCAGATCCTTGGATCTCCACTTCTCCGGAAGAAGATGACTGCTGTTGAAGGGACAAGTTGATAATGTTCTTGTTCTGGGGTGTTCTTCTCTTTGTCTTAAGACCAAAAGCTTCTGGCCACGGGGTTTGCTCGAAAGTAAGTTTGGTAGTGGGTGCTGTGGGAGAGTTTACGGCCGTATCATTGTCTTCTGGAGAAGCTTTCTGAGAGTTGTTATTTCTGTTGTTATCAGACGTTTCAGAGACTGGCTCTTGAGAAGATTTGTCAGAGATTGGAGAGAGGATGTGAAGCTTGTTACCCTGATGGGGGAAGAACCTAGATCCTACACCTAAAGGTGTACCAACGGAATGGTGATGGTGATAGTGATGCAGGTGGTGCAAATGGTGCAAGTTTCCAACGTTTCCACTGTTACTGCCGCAACTACTGGCAGAGTCTGAACTATGCGAGCTCAAAGAACTGCTCCTATGACTCTCAGAGCTTGTGGTGCTTCTATTACCTTCGCTAGTGCTGCTGCGAATAGACTCCAAGCTTCCTCCACTGCTACTGGTAGCCATACTTTCTGTGCTGGAGTATTTTGGCCTTACGCCACATCCGCGATTTCCTGGTCTACCTTTGAACTCCAATATCGGGCCAGATTCATGCCCCTGTAAATGTCTAGGTCTTCGTCCAAATTCTAGAACAGTTTGACCTCCCTCCCCATTTGCTTGTACTCTTGGCCTATCTTTGAACTTCAGAATAACTCCCCCATCACAATCTTGTTTATAAACATTTGGTCTTCCTTTGAATTCCAAAATAGGGCCACTTCCATCTTGAAACATACTTTGAGGTCTTTCTTTGAATTCGGTAGATATTTCTTCACATTCAAATAAGCTCCGTGGTCGCCCTTTAAACTCCATGATGCGGTGATCAGGAGATTCTCTCGCGCGAAGGGATTTCACAGGTAGACGCATGTCTTTGAGCCTTGGTATTGCCGGACTCGCGGAAGAAGGAAGGTTAGGTGCACTCTTGATGCTATTCATGGGGAAAGTATCTCTAGTGCCACCGTGAAATTTGGCTGGAAGAGGTGCAGTAGAAGGAGGGGAGGGCGAATATCCTCTTAAGGGGGAAGGATCGGGCTTATTGTCTTCATTATCTTGTATCTCCAGGCCGTCTAAATCTTGAGATAGAGTTGTGGTGCTACTAGCAGAGTCCGTTTGCAGCACTCGAGTAGGAACAGTCTTGGGCCTTTCTTTCAACTGCTTCCCCCGGCTCAAGGTTACCTTTCTCCTGTCTTTGGGTGTAGATACCCCGATACTAGTGCCTGGATCCTGGGAAGAGCTGGCTAGGACGGGTGTGACCAGATTGCTGGACACCGTCGAGGAAGACGTAAGAAGCTTGTTGCTGCCGTTTGCGAAAGTATGAAGGATGGGATGGTTTGTGACACGGTCCACGTCGTCGAGATCATCGTCCGAGCGGTTCACTTTACAGTCGAAGGCCGTCTCGTAGAGGTGCCTTTGTCGTCCGGTCATATCGATATACTCGTCAATCTCTTCTTCTATCTCTTCTCCTTCCTCAGGAATGTCGTAGTCTATCGGAGGTTCCTCAGGATAAACCTAGAAGAAACAGCAATTAGAGTTGAGAGTAGATAGTTAATTATGGGAACAAAGATTTTATGACTAGCAGTTTTCCTTGTTTCTCATAAATATAATTACACATAGAAAACAATTTCATGGGCAGATTAATATTTTGATTGCGAATTGATCTGCCCATGAAATCGTTGTTGCTTGTTTAAGAAGTTAAAAAAACATTAATTATACACCATTATTGATAAGTTATATGCATGCATACACAAACACACACACACACACACACGCATATAAACTTATTTAAAGTTTTGTATGGGTCCAAAATTATAAAAATGTAGGGATAAATAATTTACAAAGTGTTTCCAAGATATGGTATTCTCAATAAAAGTTTTAAAAACCGCTTATAGAATGCCTTTTCGTATTGAAAAATAACAAGTTTACAAACTAGTTTATTATAAAAAAACTTTAGAATTATTAAAAAATATTTAATCGTTATTTATGAGAGAATCTTCAATATTTTGTTTTTTCATTTATTTGAAAAGGTTTAGAAATGATTTGGTTTCTAGATTTTTCTCCGATTAAGTATCATGAAACCGTCTCTTTAAAAACAAAGTTTCCCTTCATTTAATAATCCAACAATTCTGATCTGGGTGGAGATATTATAGATATGTTTTAAACAGGGAGTTAAATTTTTTTCTTGTGGGTGTACAGAGGTAATTTAAAAAATGCGTTTAACCTGAAAGGTAACATAATTACCTTTATTGGTTCTACTATGGTGTACAGTGGCGCAGGAACGTTTTTATTTGGGGGGTGAAAATAATCATGTGCTTTTATAAGGGATAACATATTTGAGATTAAAAAAAGACCAGGAAAATGTAATACAGCTGTCCCTCACACTACGGAAGTGATTGGTTCTGATAAATAATCACGTAACACGAAAACGCAAGTTAATTGATTTTAACATGGGTGATATTGGGATTACTACAAAGGTAAAAGTAAATAAAAACCTAAAACTTGCAAATGAATACAATTTTTATTAATTTATCTAACTAGTACAATGCTATAGGTAGCCTACACTTATTGTCTTCAATCCCCTGAAATTAATAACAAAACACAATTTTTAATTAACTTGTCTAATTAATAAAATGATACAGGTACACTTACTGTTACTATGCAATTGCATGATAAATTAACTGGGTTTGGCAAATCTGGATTATCACTATCTTCCTCTCTTGACGTTCCCTCAGGCGATAAGCTCTTGCTCCCTTGAAGGCTCTAGGACAGTAAGCTACTGCTCTCTTGAAGGCCCTAGGACAGTAGACTCTTGCTCTCTTGAAGGCCCTAGGACAGTAAGCTACTGCTCTCTTGAAGGCCCTAGGACAGTAGACTCTTGCTCTCTTGAAGGACCTAGGACAGTAAGCTACTGCTCTCTTGAAAGACCTAGGACAGTAAGCTCCTGCTCTCTTGAAGGACCTAGGACAGTAAGCTTCTGCTCTCTTGAAGGCCCTAGGACGGTAATCTCTTGCTCTCTTGAAGGCCCTAGGACAGTAAGCTACTGCTCTCTTGAAGGACCTAGGACAGTAAGCTCCTGCTCTCTTAAAGGACCTAGGACAGTAAGCTCCTGCTATCTTGAAGGCCCTACGACGGTAGACTCGTGCTCTCTTGAAGGACCTAGGACAGTAAGCTCCTGCTCTCTTGAAGGAACTATGACAGTAAGCTCCTGCTCTCTTGAAGGCCCTAGGACGGTAATCTCTTGCTCTCTTGAAGGACCTAGGACAGTAAGCTCCTGCTCTCTTGAAGGCCCTAGGACGGTAGACTCTTGATCTCTTGAAGGCCCTGGGACGGTAAACTCTTGCTGGTATGAAGGCCTTAGGACAGTAAGCTCCTGCTCTATTGAACGCCCTGGAATGGTAAGCTCTTGCCGTTTTGAAGGCCTTGGGTCTTTAGACTGACAATTTTCAACTTCTTTGATGAAATGGTCAAGACTCAACAATCGGGCAGCATTCTTCCTTTCTCTATAGAGTTCTTTGTAGCAAGCCAAATAGCTTTGGATCTCTCTGGCAACTTTGGCGCTTCTATCCAAGTTAAGGTCATTCTCTTTAATGATTATAATTGCACTGTCAATGTGCTTAAACTATTCAGCAATTTATTTTGTTGAAAGTTGTTTGATAGGCTCAACAGTCAACAACATAGGGCTCTTCCTCTTAATCTCTTTCTTACGCCATTCATTTCCAGAAGATATTCATTGGTAAGTTTTGTTGAGTGCGATTGGAGCCATTTATCCACATTTGCCTGGTCTACGCCCTTAAGTCCAACAGCTCTATGTCAACGATGTCATGTCTTGAATTGGAAAGCTCGTGTTCAAGATCGAAATCATGAGAGTTAGAAGCTTTAAACTAAATATTTTTCTAAACTCTCTTCATACAGGTCTGTTTAACTTCTGCCCATGCATCAATGTTATCAATACCACCACCCCTCCGCCCCCCC